>MU278048.1:0-95579 GCA_022385765.1 Trametes cingulata
AAGGCGGGACCACAGACAGAAGCAGCAGAGTATTGCAGATGGGGTTGGGCGATAGCGAAGGGCGAGTCCGGCATAGCGGGATCCGTGGCTTGCTCGTAGGTAGGCGTATACGCAGTCTGGTCGAAAAGACATTCCGATGCGTATGCGGCTTCCGTCAAATGGCACCACTGAGTGTGCATCAGGATAGCAGTCTTGCGGCGACGATGGAGCAGTAGAGCACAAAGACGTCGTAGACCGCCGCGTCCTGCGCTGCAGGCACTGCGCGGTCGTGCATGCGCTGTAGTCGAAGACCGCAGGCTGGTCCGCAAGGCCAGGCATGCTATTAGTGGAGACGTCAGAAATTGAAGCGGAAGACGTACAAGCTGCTGGAGAGCTCTGAATCGTAGTGCGTGTAGTGATAGGGCTGCGAGTGGCCATTGACGTCCGAGGCGGTATGACCGCATGCATCGCTGCCCGGCGTAAGGAACCCTCTGTAGGCTCCTTCTCGAACGGCGTTGGATCATAAGTGATTGCGTGAACGTGTTCAGATATATAGTCGATAGTTACTAGACCGCCCTCACCCTCTTCGAGGTCGTCAACATCGACGGCATGCCTTGACTCGGACTCTGCACGCTCCGCAGCAACTACACAGAGCAGAGCGTCAGCGAGATGAGAGCGGCAGAACGACAATGAACGCACTCTGTTTGTAGGATCACCGAGCGAACACACCGCAGGCTCAGTGAATCAAGCGTTCGGGACTGGGTCAAGGATCCCCAGTATGGTTCATCCTGACCGACAGGACTGGGGTTCGCTTGACAGGACTTGTTGCGAATGGAGACGATCGAGGACGGGACGCCGATGCTCGTGGAAGATGCGTGAAGATTGAGCCCACATACTGAGAGAGCGAGGCCGCAGAAGCCTGTACCGCGCCGGGAAGTGACGGGCCTGGGATGCGAAGCCGTGGCGCGCGAACGTGAACTCTTGCGGTGCGTTACGACTAGGCCACATGCGAGGAATGTGTCCAATTCTTCCCTCCTTCAGAATATCGCTCCACTGCACTTGCGAGAGAAGGTGGCCGTGCCCAGAAACGTTCTGTTGGAGTCGACCCGTGTCCGGCAGCACGCATGGCGAGCGCAAAAGCCCGTCCTTTGTGGGGTGAGTGCGTACGGAGAGCACAAGGCAGCATTGCGCCCGCCGGAGCTCTGCTCAACAAAAGAAAGTCAACGCATCATGCGCGCCGCACGTACCTGAGGTCTGCAAAGTGTTCTCAGTGCCGTCGAGCTAAGGCGATTGCGGACGCTTGGAGTATACGGGCACATCCATGACAACGGCCTGGTCGTCCTGACCTACTCTTCATGCTGTCGCAGCTCTTGCACCTTGTAAGCTACCATCACGCATCGGATCCTAGGGGGAATGGTGTACAAGGTGCGTTCCCGGTGCACTTCGTGAGGTCCCCACGTCCTCGTGTGCGCAGGTCCGTGCCTCCGAGCTCAGGCTGGACCGCGCTGCCACGAATTCGCCTGCCCATCTGCTCGTCGCCGCGTCCCTCGCTCATTCTGACCATCTGACCGTAAATTCTTGCCCATCCCTCAGCCGATGTCACAGGAGTACGTACCTCGCTGTCATTCGCAGAGAACTACGCAGTAATTCACGCGCGCGGCATGCGCGATCGTACGCTTGCCGTTGCAGGGCTGCAGAGACTCGCCATGAGGATGTCCGCGTGTCGTCGTCGAAAAGAGATGCCGACTACCTCTTCCAGACTCAGGCCTGCACTCGAAGCGAAGCGATTAGGCAGTGGCAAGCGCACACCGAGCAATTTGCCACAGACCTTCGAGTCGCAAATGCTGGGAGACTGTGCCGTCGGACGCGCTGACTCCATGTACGCAGTCGCAGGGAGTCGTCCCACTCCCTGGCATGGATATCGGTCCTTGCTTGCATGCAGGTGAGCGGGGCGAATGGGCGACTTTCACCTGTAATGCTCAGCATGGTTTTCAGCCCTGGTACAGGGTCGCGCGACGGCGGCGCTAGACTACCCCCTCGCCAAACCCCTGCTGGATGATCCCTTGCCTGATACGCCGCCGTCGGGGGTACGAACGAAGCCTTGGCTCCCGAGACCGGCGATGGAGAAAATGAAGGTGCCTGGGCAGAGCTGCCCATCGCAACGCAGCGGCGAGAGTCGCGGGCTATGACGGCACTGTGCCTCGGGTCCGAACTCCCCGGCGCGACCATGAGGAGCCGCTGGACCCATTGCGGACATCGTGGACCCACAATCGAATGCGTCGGCGTCTGCTGCGCCTCGTTAGCGTGTACGCTCGCTCCACGTACTCGGTTCTACTGACGGAAGGTAGCTGGAGCGGCGCAGCCCGAGATTCGGGCGATAGTCGACGTCAGGATTCCAGGAGGCCGGACATGTTCCCGCTGAGAATCAGGGTCGCATACAAATTGTAAATGAAAGGCGGAGAAGCAGAAGCGCACCAGCAAACGGGGGGCCGATCCACGTCCTGCCGATGCCTGGCGTGAGGTGCCAATTGGCTGCAGGTTGGAGGCCGAGGCTGATCCATCTCGGGCGTCGATGACTGCCCGCCGGCTTTACCGGACGTCACCTCGTGCAGCGCAGCAGATCGCGCGCAACGGAGAAAACTTGAGCTTCGCCAAGGGCGTGTTGCGATGGCCTACTGGCCCACCGCCGCTCAATCCATGAGAGGGTGTAGCCGGTGTCGGATTACACTTGCCTATGTGGCAGATAGTACTCAGCAAAGTGTACGACACATTCTAGTCGCACGAGAACAGAGGGCGCAAATGAGAATCTGCATGCAGCTGCCGAGGATGTGTCACGCTTACTGACCTTCACATTCCTGCCTGTGCCTGTACCATACGCTCCCCGAGTCCGCGCTCGCGAGCAGGAGCTGCACCATGCCACGGGACCATCGGCTCATCCTCAGAATAGGAATCTTGTACGCAGTTTCCGGTCGTTGCACTTCGTGTTTGCCCGCCGGGTGTGAAGAGGGCGGCGTGTTCAGTGTCCGAGGATCCTCGCACACGAGGTGAAAGTTTCCGTGTTTCAATATGGGTTGCTAGGGATCGAAGCCAGTGCTTCGAGGGGCATTGTCTTCTCTCCCTGGAGTCCCGCGGTCTCGGGCGTTGCGAACAGAGAAGCCTGATGGGGCGATGTGTGCCCTTCGCGGTGTTGGCGGGGTTGGACTTCTCGTGACAGGTCAGAACGTATTTCGAAGGAGCGAGGCAGAACGGCGAGTCGTCACCACGCACCTCTCCGAACCGTCCTGTGCGCACTGTGCGGGATGCACCACCGCGAGTTACCTCGACACGACGACGTCGTGACGAACGTGGACTCATGGCGTATACGATTGACTCCAGCTTCTCTGGGGTCGTGGGATGAATCTGCAAGTATGACGGGCTGATGGACGAGCGCCCCGAACGGATGTCTGACGCATTTCATACCTCGCTTCCACTGTCGTCGTACCACTGCCGTCCAATCGCGAGCGCCGCTTTCGACGTTGTCACTGAACAGAGCAATCCCGATAGGTTGATCGAGCAACCCAGCTTTCGCAGCTGCAACGTGATTCACATACCGATGTGTCGCGAGTGCCGTGCACGCCAAGCTCGCAACCTCGCGGCCTTGCGCGAATAGCGATCGGATCACCGCAATAGCGCATACCCGTCCAGGCATGTTGGCACATAGCGAGCCTGTACAAGGGTTCAGCGTATGCCGAGCGAACTTGCAGCGATCCGACCCGGATGTCTGCGGCAAAGTCAGTGAGCGGGCAAAAGCTACGGTATAGAGGCTTACCTCTGACACTCATTGTGTACAGGGCCTGCAAAGCCGGGTGAGGGAGGCTAGCACCCACGTGCGCGACGAGGCTTGTGTGGCATCCATGTACGTCCAAAACGCGATATCGACGCCGCAGAATCGCTGGAAATCAAGACAGGAGAGGGCAGAAGACGAACAGACCTATGAGGGAGGTTGTTCAAGTTTCCAGAGCAGAGGGGCCCGGAAGCATGCGATAGGTATAATGCACCTAGGCTGCACATTAACGCAGTACAGCACAGAGCTGGCATGGACGTACGCGAGTCGATCCAGGACCCGCCGTCCGAGTCTAGTGATCCGCGTGAGCTGACTCTTTCCCACTGCATTGTTTGTACGCTCACAACTTCTCCATATCGCACTGGAAGGCATGCGCGAGCATGATCTATCCCTCAACGTACCCGAGAATGGAAAAGAGGCGTGCGGAACTGCGACACCTCGGGCAGATCGTGTTGCACACAGTCTGGGTCTGCTCGCGGACCTCTGGCAAGCATGAAGCGGCGAGACGCAGTGCAGGTATGAGCAAACGGATGAAAGAGGAGACACATCTTCACGCATCCCCAGGACTCGTTCAACGTGACCGTCAGTAGCGAAGGACTCGCGCACGGCTTCCATCGGCTGAATAGCCTAGAGCACTGTCGAGCACTCTCGGACGTCGACCAAGTGCATCGCCACGTCTTGCGTGCTATCCATTCACAGGCTCGCGGGAGGCGCAGTGCATGAAGCAGAGCGCGGAGTGCTCTAAATAGACGAGGGACTCACCCTCGGACGAGCGGGCGACGCTCTGTTGTCGAGGTCGGGGAGCTCGAGCGGAGAGGCCGGGGTTCTCGACGATGCGAGCGTATCGTCTATGTGCGTCTGTCATGTATCGCGAGACGGCCTCCAACCGCGCTCGCGACAACTATCATCACTTCCAACACGATGCACGAGTGCGACCGCTGTGAGCGTTCAGCGAACCGTGGCTGTCGCTGTATGGTGCATGACGAGGGGGAGAAACGCTGTGCAGCCGAAGTCAGGCACATGTGAGAGCCCGCTCCTCCGAAGAAGCTCTGCGCATGGGCAGCAAACTGCTGCAGGAGCCAGAATGTTTGATCTCGATCTTAATACACGAGCGGCCAGCCTCGCGGAGAGGCATTCTACGGAGACGAGGTCGCAGTGCCCAATCCTCCCGAAATCGCAGGACAGCGACATGGGCGCATTGCACCCCCTCGACGCCTTCCCGGGCAATCCCGCACGCCCGCCCGCTCTCCGAGAACGCGAATCTACGTAGCGCAACGCTCACCTGTACATTCGCATCTCGTGGGCTTCGACGGTGACTTGCCGTCTGCCATAGCATGGAGGATCACATCGCCGCGGAGGGAGGACGTCGAGGCGAGCTGGAGCCGACGACGCTGATTGTCGAGGCGCGATCGCGGGCTCGCGACGTCAGCCAGCGGCTCCCTTGACATCGTCGGCCGGCGGGCCCGGGGCCTTGGACGCAGTAGTAGAACCTGAGGCGGTTAGACGCGCTCGAGCAGTGAAGTGATTTCCAGACACGCACCGGGCGGACTGATCAGGACCCGTCCGTCTCATTCCGGAGAGCGCGAGGGAGTTGAGCAGCGGCCGGTCGTTTGCGCAGATGGAGGCCTCGAAAGCGCAGACGGTTTCCTGCGCGCAGATGAGGGGTGCTCGTCATGTCCTTGGTGATGCGCCTCGTTGAACCGCCCACAGACTTGAGGGCGCGCATGGGGCGACCCGTCCTCGAGAACTGGCGTGCACCCCGCATTCGCAAAGCTATGGCGCTGGCTCGACAGCCCGGACGAGACGGGGCGACGGCGGGCGGCGCTGCGATGCGAGGGGCTGAGCCGGAGGACGTGCCGAATCGACGGAGAGGCTACTCGCCTCCCTGAGCAGTGCGCCAGCCTGCGAAAAACAGAAAAGCGTCAGTTTCTCCGATTCCTACCTCATCCAGACAGCGCCCGGCGGACGTACATAAACCGCCCCACGCTCTCGCTGCATCCTCAGACTGGCACGCCCCGCCGTTCTACCACACAGCAGCCGACCGCCTTCCGCTCGCAGCCATGCCGGTGCTCACGACGTCCCCGCTCAACTTCGTGTTCTTCACTCCCCAGCCGCGCCCCGTGTACGACCGGCACGTCTACCTGCGCGACCGCGTGCGCACAGAGCTGCGCTATAGGCTCAACGCCAAGCTCGGTGAGTCCGCCGCCTGCACGCGTCGTAGCTCTGCATACCCGACGCACGCACGTACTCACGCCCTCTCCGCCAGCGGCGCTCACCGGCATCCCGGGCGCGCGCATGTCCTGGACGACGGACCGGTACGCGAAGCTCGTCGTCGTCCGGTACGGGTACAAGCTCGTCGGGTGGCCGGCCGACGTCCCCTTCCGCAACCTGAGCGAGCTCCCCGGTGGGGCGCGACCGCTGCTGGCGCTGCGCGCAGCGTGGAACGCGCGCACACTCCGGTTCGAGGCCGCCTCGCGCGTCGACCTCGTCAACGCTGCCCGCGACCCCGGGAGCGTCTCCCCGGACCGTGACCTCCTTCCCGGCGCCTCTGTCGACGACCGGGGCGCTGAAGGCAACGCCTCCGACGCCGCTGCGCCGGCCGAGGGGGCCGGCGCTGTCGCCCCGCTGGTGCTGCACCCTGGCACGCTCCGTGCTCTCGGCGTCCACCCGACGAAGGCTGCACGGGATGCGGCTGGCATGAAGCATCGGCGGAGCCAGCGCCGCGACGTGAAGAAAGCGCGGCGGCGCCCGGTGACGAACCCGAACAACGACGAGCTGCGGCGGCCGAAGCGGGGCGTGAAGAGCGCGAGGTACGTGCTGGAGCCCGAGTCGGAGATCGAGGAGTACGACTCGGGGACGGGGGATGCG
Source organism: Trametes cingulata (assembly GCA_022385765.1). NCBI lineage: Eukaryota > Fungi > Basidiomycota > Agaricomycetes > Polyporales > Polyporaceae > Trametes > Trametes cingulata. Next base: position 6,671 of record MU278048.1, read on the forward strand.
GGGCGGGGGCAGAAGGGGGGAAAGTACTGGCTTACCGAGGATCCTATCGAGGAGTTCGTGTAGGGCAGCATCGGCGGCGTGACAGTGTAGTGTAGGTATATAGAGCGCTAGCTCGCAGCTTGCGCGGCGGTTGGGGGAGATGTGGAGAGCTGAATCGATCTTGGCGTATCTTGTCTGTACATGCCATCGGGCGGTATCCTATGTGAGGCCTGAGCGTCCGTGTCTGACCGGGCGAGATGGGGAGCAGGACACGGGACGAGGCGGCAGAGAGGCAGGGCAGGGCAGGGTACGGCCAGTCGAGCGTTGGTGAGAGGAGGAGGGACGTGCGTGCTGAACTACAAGAATCGTGCTCTGGCGACGAGCGCGTCGAGGCTGAGCGTGGGCGGGCGACGAGGGTCGGTGTGCGTGGCGAGCGGCAGTCGAAGGGCATGCAAGTGGGCGAGGACGGCCGTGCGAGCCCTTGAAAGCAGGCGAGGACAGACGTGGGAGCGAGTGAGACGGCGCAGAGAGCTGGAGTGGCAGACGAGGACGAGGACGAGGACGCGGAGGAAGCTTGAGGTTAAGGTGAGCAGCTGTCAGACGCGGTCATTGGATCGCGTCGGCCGGCGCCTTTCCTTTCTCGTCTCCTTTGCTCCCTGCAACCAAACTTGTACCAAACGTAACCACTCCTCGCACTACCATCATCTCAGAGCGAACCCCGCGATATATGTCATGTCCCTACCTTGACAATCCTCTCTGACGAATATGCTGTTCAACAACCCTGGTCCCTTCGACTGACGAAGCAGTCCTCGAACGAGTACCGCAACGCCCGCCCCTATGCCGCATCAACCACTAATCTCCACGATCTCTCACCCGAGGAGCTCGTTAACATGGCTCTGACCGCGCTTCAGCAAGCTGGCATAGAGCTTGTCGAGTGGAAGACACTCCTGTACAGGCGCATGGGCGTGCCTTTGGTAGTCAAGGTCAGCAGTCTCACGCTTCTCGGTACCGTTGACTTATAAACGCCTTTACAGGATTTCCACTACCTCGTCCCGGATGAGCAACTCCCGCTCGCATCCAGGCTCATCGAGGAGGACCAGGGACTACCTCGGTCCGTCCCCCCTCCCCTCTTACTCAAGACAGGCGGCGATTTCTACGCCAAAGCGAGCATGTACCGAGTAACCCGGTCCACCTCAGTGGCGCTCGCACAACACCTCGTCCTCTATCCGGCGAGCATTGCAGCCTTCTCGCCCTCCGACCTGGAACCGCAGCCGCGCTGTCTTCCCGGCGCCGTCTCCCTCCCCGATGCGGTCTCCGAGACCATTCTCGTCCCCAAGGAGCCCGCCGTTTACGCGTCAATATTGCGCATGATGCGCTCCTATCCGCGCTATGATCCCACTCGAATCACTCTCGAGTCGGATCTCTCCGAACTCATCGGATACAACCTCTACGGACTGGAGGGCGGCTACCTCGACGTCGACGACGAGGACCTCTGCGAAGAGCTCGAGGTGGATCGGCGGATAGAGGATGCAGTGCATAAGGTCGAGATGTGGCGGATGACAAATCAACTGGGCGACGACGAAGGCTGGATCGCGGATGACCTCGCCGACGTCGTCTCCGGTAGGCAGACAGTCGAGGATATCCCTTGGGCTGACGCGCATCATTGATCGTGCAGTACATACTGCTTTCAGTCCGCCATCCCATATACATACCCTCACCCTCTACATGAGCGCCACCGTCCGGAAGATCCGTTCCCGTCGTTGGCCGCTATGGCGATCCTGACCGCTCGTATGGGATGTGCAGGTACGTACGCTCGCGACAGACTTTGACCCTCCAGGCGTTTTTGCGGGCTCATGTATAGTTCCTCCTGTACTCATACGTCGTTGTTCCATTCGAGGTCGTCGTTCGTATATCTTGTACCGGTAGCTTCTACTCAAAGCGCGATCTAATACAATAGTTCGAACAGCTGGTCGGATCCCATGCCCATGTCCGAATGTACGAGATCGCATCGATTCGTACCCCATTTTCCCATCCTCCCGCTCTCACCGGGCACTATCGTACTGGTTTCCCCTTAGCCACGACCCTTGAGGATTTCCAAAGCACTTCCCCGCCCTCCTCCGCAAATGCCGTCTCAGCGCGTCCCGCCGGCTGAACGTCTTCCCGCACCCGCCAACAACAAGGATCCCTTCATACTCAACCGGGACCCGTAACGCCTGCGGCACGGCGTACGCCTGCGCATCGACGAGCGGCACGCCGCAGCACACCCAGGGCTGGTCCTCTGCATCGGCGGGGCGCGTGTGCGTCTTGATGTGCCGCCTGAGCTGCGACGCGAGCTTGTTGCGCGGGACGTGGCCGCAGTACGGGCACGTGTAATTGTCTGTGGGCGAGATGGGGCTGCGGGGGTACGGGGAGGCGGAGGGAGAGATGACGGCGTTGCGGCGCAGCACCGAGGTGGCCTTCTTGCCGGACCGACGATGAGGAGCAGCGGAGGAGCCACGCGAGGAGGAGGAAGGGGTGGTATAGAGGCTCTCAGGGCTCGCCGGAATTGGAGAAGAGCTCTGCTGAGCGTCGCCTTGAGTGCTAGCACGGGCGCCCATGTGGAAGTCCTGCAACAAGAGCGGCGGAGCTGCGAGTATGTCGTGAGGGAGGTGCGGGAATGGTGTATCCGTGTTGCACGGAAAGCTCTCGTTTGCGAAGGCGGGACCACAGACAGAAGCAGCAGAGTATTGCAGATGGGGTTGGGCGATAGCGAAGGGCGAGTCCGGCATAGCGGGATCCGTGGCTTGCTCATAGGTAGGCGTATACGCAGACTGGTCGAAAAGACATTCCGATGCGTATGTGGCTTCCGTCAAATGACACCAGTGATTGTGAGAAGCATCAGGATAGCGGTCTTGCGGCGACGATGGAGCAGTAGAGCTCGTAAAGACGTCGTATACCGCCGCGTCCTGCGCTGCCGGCATTGAACACGAGGCGGGGTATGCGCTGTAGTCGAAGACCGCAGGCTGGTTCGCAAGGCTAGACATATACCATTAGCAAAGACCTTAGAGGCTAGAGCAGGAAGACGTACAAGCTGCTGCAGAGCTCTGCGTCATCGTGCGATAGGTTGTAGGGATGTGGACGCGTGGGGCCATTCACGCCCGACGCGGAATGACCGTACGCGTCGAGCGACTGCGAGCTGCTATCCACATATGCATCAGGGTACTCAAAGAGGTACGCCTGGTCATGTTGAAGGGGGGGCTGAATGCTCGAGGACGGGATATGAGGCATAGGGCAGTCCATCTCGTAGGATCAGCCAGGAAGCGGGGCAAGCTGGGGGTGTCGTCTGAGCCATCTCTGCCATCTCTGCCTGGGCTTTAAGGCCACCCGGGTATACGGCGAGGCACGCATGTCGTTGTTGGTCGGAGTGCGCGAGCGAGGCCGTCCTTGCCATTCGTGGTCGAGAGAAGCAGCACGACAGCGGCGGACGAGCACCCCCTCCTCTCTTCACACCGTCAGATCACATACGAGGGTGATCTTCCCACGGCCCCCTCCCAGATCTTCCCTTTGCCAGTGGGCGTCTTTCTCCCGCGGGCGTCTGCAGCGACAAGGACGCCGGCAACTCGCCGCCGCGACCCTGACAGAAGCCTGGGCCACAACGCCGCGTGTTCGGGATGCGATCTCCCATCGGGGATCAGCCAAGACGATGTCATGCATTTGCATGATGCTCATATATGTACAATGACATTTCAAGATGCACACGCGAGTATTGTCCAGCGAGAGTCATACATCCGCACCGATTGCTGAGCGACTTGACCATGTCAGTGCTCACTCTTTTCCTGAGCCGTCACGTTGCATCGGCTCGGAGCCCTCCTTGAGATCCGGCTTCACAACGTCCAGAATAGCGTCCACAGTGCGCAGTACCCACTCCGTGCCCTCGTCGCTTGCAAGCCAGTAGTTTCCTGCGTCAAGACCCGGTACTTCCCGGGCTCTGAGCAACCCAAGGATGTGGCCGTTTAGCAGCTCTCCGACGCCGCCTTCTGCTCGAAGACAGGCGACGGCAACGACAGAGGTCAGCGCGCGATTGAGGTTGCCTTGTACCTCGTCCCCTCCTGGAAGCGGGGCAAGAGTGGTTGCGTAGGACTGTATGATCACGTCTGTGTTGTGTGCGTGAGCGGAAGGATTCAAAGGGTGAGCATACGCTGAAGCATGGATGTACAACAAAAGGGTTCCTGAGCAAAGAAGCACACGCCCACCCTGGATGTGGCTTGCCATCACGCTCATCCACGACATCCCTCACGAGAGTGATGTCTTCGTGAACGTGTGGCGGCGGCGCGGAAACAGTGATGACAAACGAGAGGAATTGCAATTGGCGAGAGTAAAGACTCGCCTGCAAAGTCAGGATGATAAGAACTCATCCTAGCACGGACTTCGTCCGCGCCAGGGTTGTATATGGAGTCATTCATCGCCTTCCCGCGTGCTGACATGTCTTCGACATTGTCCCGCGTCATCGCCCTGTGGTCATAGCAAGCGCTCAGTCTGTGGTACCTCTATGCATAGATCAAGCCCGCACACCTGAGTGTCAGCTTCCTCAGATTACTCTTGACGTCGTCTTCAATGCTGTCGTGCAAACTCGCCATGCACAGAATTGTCTGTTGGTGTGGTTTGGATGATTCAGGGAAAGGTTGATAGAGATTATGCGCGTCACTTACCCGGGGCATACCGACGAAGATAATCCCCTTCAGGATGGCTTCCCGCATGTCAGCGGCCTTGTCGAGGGCTTCTTCCGAAGCACACCGTGTTGCTCCATTCTCTGGGTCATCTCTCGTGGCGAAATGGTACAGATACACCAGCGCTTGGGGCATATTCGCACTCAGTATCGTGCACGTCTAGCGTCAAGACGTACCCGCGTTAGTGGAGCAATCGAGGTTACGCTGCTGAATCGTAGTAAGCGTACTGCGAGGATGAGCCAAGCCTTCTCCGCACTCTTGGCTATCGCATCTTGCAGGGTGCGCGAGAAGATCGCTCCCAAATTTTTTAGGGAGGGCATTGCGCGTGGCTGGGGATGCCGCAGTGTGAGGAGGGACTGTATGCGGGAGGGGATCTCAGTGACTGTCATGACACAGTGGGGTGACCGTTGGGCCCGTGAAGCTTGAAGACTGAGAACGCTCACCTACGAGACAGTTCATTATATACGGGGAAGGCTGTCCGGTCGAGAGTCATTGCTGAGCAATCCATCCGTCTCCTTACGTTGCGAGCATGACCTGACCTGTTGAAGGAGGAAGAGTCTTTGCCAGGGCTTGAGCCGGTGCAGTTTGGTGCATCCGGATTTGGCATGCGAGTAGGTTCATCGGGCGTTCAGTAGACGCTGTAATCCTTGCGATCCGATTGGCTGATGCCCCGGATTGCAGAGGCCGGGGGGCGAGAACGACGTCATTCCCACTGTGCGTTTCGCGATGCTTGAAAGGCGGCGGACGGCGAGTGCCCGGCACACACATGCCTGGACTGCTCTCTCACCGCGCCCTGCACGCGAGATATATCAGCTCTTGGCTTTTCTCTCATCGACCGCCATCTCCCAGACCGCTCTACAACCTCACTGCTGTTCGAAGGATGTCCCAGAAGACCATTGCCGTGCTTGATGCATCTGAACTCAAGGATGGAGAGATGTGAGTGTGTCTCTTTGTTCTGCGGTAATGACATGTGGTCTGGGGAATGTGGGTCGTGCAAAGCGCCTCTGCTTCGCGGGTGGGCACTTACACATGATCGCCTTGAGCGAGTGCTGCAAGAGATGATACTGTATACGTACTCGGAGGCAGGACCAATCACTGAGTGAGCGTATGTCATAGCACCGATCACTGACATGCATACAGGAAGGAGGTACCTTTCGAGGACGGCAAAGTCCTCCTCTCTCGCCTTGGAGACAAGATCCACGCCACCAGTGCGTTCTGCACACACTACGGCGCACCTCTCGCCAAGGGCGTTCTCACTGCGGATGGCCGCGTGGTCTGGTACGTCGCATGTCGTGCCCGCGTATGCGGATGCTGACCGACCACGATATAGCCCATGGCACGGAGGTAAGCCAGACTGCTCATGCTGCCCTCGGCCTCGCACGTTCCCACCATCCTAGGACACCCGCTGATGACATTTGGCCGTTACAGCATGTTTCAACGTGTGCACGGGTGATATAGGTGCGTCGGCCAGGGCTGTTGCTTTGAGACTCAGGCCATGGATCTGACCAATGCGCAGAGGACGCACCCGCACCAACTGCCTTGCATTCCTTCAAGGCCGAAATCGTGAACGGAAAGATTAACGTCACTGCCGACCCTGCAAACACCACGAGCGCGAACAAGTCCCGGCAACCCAAACTCCTGGCCACAGGCAGCAACGTGCCGGTCGGTCAGGGTAAGGGCGTTGTCATCGTGGGCGGCGGAAGCGGCGCATTCCATGCCATCGAAAGCCTGAGAGAGGTCAGTGCTGCACCTGCAGAACGTCAAACAGCTTAGCTAACGCCCCGTAGCACGGCTACAACGGGCCAGTGACTGTCTTGTCCAAGGAGCACTACAGTCCTATCGACAGGTACCGCATGCTCGTGGTTGATCAGCTGTATTGATTCACTCACTGGCACCTCGTAGGACGAAGCTGAGCAAAGCACTCGTCACCGATCCCTCCAAGTTGGAGTGGCGTTCTCTGGCCGACCTACGTTCGAAGTACGGTGTAGACTTCCGCGCCGGCACAGAAGTCACCGGCGTCGACGTGAACTCCAAGGAAGTGATCGTCGGCGCGACCCAAGAACGCGTACCATACCAGACCCTCATTCTCGCCTCTGGAGGTGTTCCGCGTCGGCTGCCCATTGAGGGCAAGGACCTCGCGAACGTGCTCACCCTGAGAGGTGTTGAGGATGCGAAGAAGATCGATGCGGGTGCGTGAACGCGACTTCATGTATGCGTGTTGATGATCCTGAGTTTGGCTTCGGCGAACAGCTGTCAAGGAGGGCAAGCGTCTTGTCGTCATCGGGTCCTCTTTCATCAGCATGGAGCTCGTCGTCGCGGTTAGCTCGCGCAAGCTTGCATCTATCGACGTCGTCGGTCAAGAAGAGTTCCCCTTCGAGCTCGTCCTTGGCAAGGAGATCGGCGCTGGGCTCAAGAAGGTACTGGCGCCGTCACCCTCCCAATTCCTGCTGCTCACCTAGCCCCTTCCAGTTCCACGAGTCGAAGGGCGTCAAGTTCCATATGGAGTCCAAGGTCGAGAAGATCGTGCCTTCGGAATCTGACCCTTCCCTCGCGGGTGCGGTCGTCGTCACGTCGAGCACTGGCCAGACGACCACGCTCCCCGCGGACGTAGTCGTGATGGGCGTCGGCGTCGCCCCCGCTACAGAATACTTAAAGAGCAGCAAGGGCTTCGAGCAGGTTGTCGACAAGAGCGGCGCAGTGCACGTTGACGAGTACCTGCGTGTCAAGGGCTTCAACGACATCTATGCGATTGGTAGGTTGACTGTCATGCAGAGATGGGTTTGTGAGAGCTGAGAAAGGGCTTTAGGTGATATCGCCATGTACCCTCAGCCTGGTACGGGTGAGCCGAGGAGGATCGAGCACTGGAATGTGAGTCAACTTGCCGTTGGAGTGATGTGTACAACATAACTGAGGGACTGACCATGGTATTAGGTCGCTGGCAACCAGGGTCGTGCCGTCGGAAAGACAATCGCGGAGGGTAAGGGCCAGCCGTTCGTCAAGATCCCCGTGTTCTGGAGTGCTCGTGAGTGTTCTCCAATCGTGTTTACCCAAGCTGCGTCTCACGAAAGGGCACTTGCGCAGAGGGTCAGCAGTTGCGCTACTGCGGTGTAGGTGCTGGGTACGACGATGTGATCATCGACGGAAACCCTGAGGAGATGAAGGTAAGCTATACGCTCGCCGCAGGGCCTGTATCTCGCTGAAGCTTTGGTCCAGTTCATCGCGTACTATGCGAAGGATGGCAAGATCGTGGCTATGGCGAGGTAAGCGGCTGTGCTAAAGCGTGTTGAGTCCAGCTGCTCACCGTGCCTATACAGCATGCAACGCGACCCGGCTGTGACTAAGGGCTCGGAGCTCCTCCGACTTGGTCTCATGCCATCCGCGGCGGAGATCAAGGCAGGGAAGGTACGTGCTTATACCCGGGTTTCATGCGATTCCTCCTGACTTGGCCTTACAACAGGACATCTTCTCTGTCGATATTGCCACGGTCAACTCTAAGCCGAAGGTTGCTTAGAATGACGCGGTTCATACCCTGTGGCTGGCGAGTGCCGGTGTCAGCACACGCGAGAGGAGGTATCATGAAGAAGTCACGGACTGTATGTTGTAGTTGTACGCCATTGGAATCGACGCATCTGCATAGAGGTCTCTTGAGTGCCATTTCGCGTTCTCCCAGTGTGTCAAGAACTGTAGGGTAGCGTTGGGGATTCAAAGTCGGTCAACGTTGGTTGACGATGTAAACGAGCGCGCGGGGGCGGACTCGGAGGCGCGACGCCACGCGCATGAAGCGCACCCGGCACCGTGAGTGGCGTAAGCGCTCAAGGTTGTCTCAACCAAACCTCCATGTCAGTGGTCATCGACATCTGTGGCTTGGCGACACCTCCTAGTTCTGCCACTGGAAGCTATAGAAAGCAATGGCTACGCCCAGAACTGCCGCTGCCTCTTTGAAGCCAACATCCAAGTCGTACTGGAAGGGCAAAGCCAAGGCGACCGAAGACGACTTCGACGACCTCAACCCGACGATCACCTACCGGCACCTCCTATCTAACAACCTCGGCGTGCGCGACCCGCTGCGCGTCATCGCGCTTTGCGACAGCGACGCGTTCTACGCGGCGTGCGAGCAAGTGCGGCTCGGGCTTGACCCCGCGCTGCCCCTCGTCGTGCAACAGTGGGACTCGCTCATCGCCGTGAACTACCCCGCGCGCAAGTACGGGATCTCGCGCATGGACAAGATCCGCGACGCGAAGAAGCGCTGTCCGAACCTCGTCGTCGTGCACGTCGCGACGTACAGGGAGGGCGAGGCGGAGCCGGGGTACTGGGAGAACCCGGACACGCTGACGCACAAGGTCTCGTTGGACCACTACCGGAGGGAGAGCATGAAGATCATCCAGATGTTCAAGGAGGGGCTGCCAACCGGGGAAGTCGGTGAGCCGAAATGTGTTGTAGCGATGAAGGTGGTGCTCAAGGGAGATGCAGAGAAGGCCTCCATAGATGAAGCATTCATCGACTTCACGCGCCCTGTTCGCGAGGAACTACTCAAGCGCTATCCGTACCTAGCCACCGTACCTCCCGACGCCCCGAATGGCATAGATAGCCCGTTACCGCCTCCACCTCCAATATCATGGGCGGGATTAGGCACTATCGTTCCTGTTCATCCTCCGAAGGACCCTCCGAAAGAAGAGGGGCGCCCTTCCTCGCCTACAGGCGGACAGAAGCAGCAGGAAGCTACAGAACCTGCCATAGAAAGCGACGCCGTAGAAGAGGATGATGACCTGACCACTTGGCACGATGTGGCCCTTTCCATCGCGGCAGAGCTTATGTTACGAATCCGAGAGGACATCCGTACGAAACTCGGTTATACGACATCTGCTGTGAGCGCGGTCCATTGTCATGCGCGCGATCGTCCTATCTGACTGGGACCCCGATGCTACAGGGACTTGCTCGGAACAAGTTCCTTGCCAAGGTTTGTTCGCATTGCTACCCAGCGCTCGCCTCCGCTCAACTGCCTCGCGAATAGCTCACAGCTTCATACAAGAAACCAATGAACCAGGTCAGTACCTTACGTCGAGGCTGAGAGGTCTCACAGTGACCGGCCGCCAGACCATCTTACGAAACGCCGCCATCCCAAACTATCTGAAGCCCATGCCGTTCCAGAAGGTCGGGGACCCTAGAGGTTGTCCAGGTCATATTTTCGACCAACACTGACGGTATCCGTCAGATCAGGTTCTTGGGTGGGAAGCTTGGCAAAGCCCTGGCGGAGGAGTACGATGTCTCCACTGTTGGTGACCTCTTGTATGTCGTCTGTTCCTGTTGTGCGTAAAGAGATACCGACGCCATTTCAGGACGATAAGTCTCGGTGAGTGCGAAGTCAGTCACCTCAGGTCATCTGTTGCTTAGATATCTGCCGCATGTACAGAGGAGATCCAGCGCAAGTTCGGTGAAGACTCGATTTGGGTCTATGAGATCCTTCGGTGGGTTCATAGCTCAGAGGCCGTTGTCGGTCTTTGTACGTCGCGAGGCTAACGTGTCGTGTTCAGGGGTATTGACCGCTCGGAAGGTGCGCATCTCTGCTCCAGCGGCACCATAGAAGCTACTGCATTCCACGCGTTTCGCTGACTGGCGATGTGCCCGAGTAGTCAAGGAAAAGCCTGCCGTGACCAAGAGTATGTTGGCATCCAAGAATCTCCCGCAGCCCATCACGAAGGCAGCTCAAGGCTACCATTGGATTCGAGTGCTCGCAGCGGAACTTGCTCTGCGTCTGAATGAAGCCCGCGATGGCAACCCCGCTTTGTGGCCAAAGAGCATCGTGCTGCACATACGACAAAGTAAGGCAACAACGATATCTGACGCTTCCGTGCACGGGGAGAAAGGGTCACCATCTTGACTGTGCGCTGATGCTGATCTCACTTTTCTCGGAAGGCTACGACACATTCAAGTCAAAGCAGGCTCCGTTTCCGTTTACAAGGAATGTCACGGTCGACGTGATCGCGTCTTTTGGCGACAAGTTGTGGAAGGAACTTGTCGGCACAGGCGGGTCAGTGCCCTTCAAGGTCACCAACGTTCAACTGTCGTTCTCCGGAATCGGAACCATGGAAGCTGGGCAGCGAACTATCGAAGGTTTTCTGACCTCTCGACCGTCGTCCGAAGGACAGTCTACTACAGACAGTCCGCCTACTCCCACCAAGCCCCAGTCTGGTTTGAAACGCAAGCGTTCGCCAGAACTCCAGGCAGCAGCCATGAGCGCCCAGTCCATCAGTCCGTCGGCTCCCCTCAAGGTCATCAATAGGCGTGACGAGCGATACTCCTTCGTGTGCGAGAAGTGTGGGCAGCGTATCTGGTTGGATGATGCAGATGCGGCGGGTGATGCGGACACGGGCACGGTCGCAGATGCGGATGCTGGCCAGGAGGCAGCGCGCGCTCATGACGACGCCATCAGGGAACATGCGTTGGCTGTGCTACGCCTCGAGCACGCCGATTTCCACTTCGCTCAGGAGTTGGCGGCAGAAGCAGATGAGAATGCCCCGAAGCGCGTCATTCGGCCTCTGGATCGCCCGGCGCCGACAGTCAAGAAGAAGAAAAAGGGCTCGGGCGAGAAGGGCATCGCGAAGTTCTTCAGCAAGAGATAGGTGTGGATTTACTGTGATTGGCATGCAGCTCCTAGGTTCATCTGTTGGGCGTCGTTGCGGTTGATATCATTATTGGATCGGTAGGCGCCTGGACGATGTGGACGACTACCATGCTCATTGCAAGTTCAGACACTCGGCAGCAACCTCGACAGCGCCTTCTCAGTCAACCTCGGGTATGCGTATTTGATACCATGCCTGTCTGCCCTGGCATCATCATGCAAAATAGTGAGACGCTAGCGAGACAGCAACGAGCAAACCCCTTCATCACGAGCATCATGATGTAGTGTCATCATCGCCACAGCTGCTCGGGGCGGATTGAAGACAAGGCTGCTTGCGCTGTTGCCGCCTCGGTGTCGGCCCCTCGACGTTCGCTCCTTCTTCTCGTTCGCTTTCTCTCTCTTTCCCCATTCTCCTTCGTTCGCTGGACCGGATCCCCCGTCTGCTTAGGTCAGACCTTTCGTTTCGACCACCAGGCGCAGGACGACCTCTTTTGCGGTTCATAGCAATTTTGGCCAGTCTGTCCGGGACAGTTTGAGCTTTGAACCCTTTTCTATCTTCTGCTTTGCCTTCTTCGTCCTGCACATTCGCTGCTGTTTCTCGCTGTTCCTTGGCCTTTGAAGAACCTGACGAACCTCATTATGTCCTCTGCTTCAAGAACGCTGGTGTACCAGTCTGGTCAGGCTTCGGCCCTCATCGTAAGTAAGCTCTTGTGTATCATTCAAATGCAGCCGCTCACTCCAAATATGCGTAGGCTATCGTTGTCTTTGCTCTGATCTCGTTGCTTGCTATCTTCGGCGTCTTGATTCGTTATTCCTGGGTGCCTCTGTTGAACCTCGTGAGGAGACGGTCCCAGGACACAAGCCAGCACCACTCGCGAGCATTCTTTCACACGCAGCTGGGCGCGTATATCGCGTCCCTCATGCTCAGCAACGCGTTCAGTAGTATATCGATGGTGATCAATGTGCAATGGACTTCTGATGGGAGGGCTACAGAAGGTACGACATTCTGTGTGACTGTACGCAAGCCACCAAGTTGACGCGCCGTATCAGGGACTCTGTGCGACACACAAGGTATATCCAAACTCGAGATGCCGAGTCACGCCATTGTTCCGCCACTGACGGTGGCACTAGGGATTCTCATGCAGATTGGGGACGCAGGAGGAGCCTACTTCACGGCTGCTATTGCTGTCCACTCCTTCAATACGTTGGTCCTTCGCAACAAGCTTCCAGGCTGGATTTGCTTGGCTGCAAGCGTATTGGGATGGCTCATTGCAGTCCTCTTGGGTCAGTGAGCACGACCACGGATCATATAGCGACCACTGATGCAATAGCTACTGCAGCTGCTGCGCCGACGTGGGTTAGCAACTCCATCCTGGGGCCGATCTATGGCCTCAACGGTCTGTCATGCGGTATAGCAGTGAAGTGGTCCGTTCTCAACATGCTCCTTCATGTGCTGCCGGTACGTCCATAGCTCTTGCACGAGTGTACTGTGTATGAATACTCTGCAGATCATGGTGGGCTCGGTAGTCTCAGTCGTATTCTTCACGCTGGTCTTCTTGGTACTGCGGGGTACATTGACCATCAAGGATGGTATCAAGTTCAACCTCAACCGTCAGCACCGATGGAGCATGTCAAGCATCACCACTATCGAGTACCAGCGGTTCATCGCTGCGATCGCCAGAAGTATGCTGTGGTGAGTGTTACGTCTCTGCGCTCCGCGAACGGTCCCTCATGAAGCCATTCCAGGTATCCATTCGGTGAGTCTGATAGACCGGACGTACACGCAGTTCACTGACACGGCTACGCATAGCCTTCAACATCTTGCTGCTGCCAGAGATTGTTGTAGGTCTGATGCAATCCTCTGGGTTCGACGTTCCGTTCGAGGTACTCGTATTCGCCAGCACTTTGGCATCGTTGCTCGGTATGTAGACATCATCATAGGCAGTCTACCCCAGCTGATCTTCTCGCAGGTACGGCTAACTCACTCATCTTGTGCAACACGCTGCGCATTCTTAGGCCCTTCCTCGAGGGCAACCTCACTCTTCCTGGACGGAAGAGCAAGGATGCGGACATGGAGAGTTTCTTCGCCGGCGCCAAGTCGCCGATGCCGTTCTCCACGACGCCTTCCCCGAGCACGCCGAAGAACCCTGAGAAGGCGTTCGTCATCCGGGATAGCAAGCAGGAGTGGACGCCTCCCCCGCGCTCCGCCTCCAAGCCGGAGCAGCGTGCAAACAACGTCGGACAGAACGTCGCAGGCACCCTCAGCCGGGTAGGCCGTGCGATCTCCCTGAAGCGCAAGGCCCTGCCAATAACCCCTCCGGCGTCGGATGCCGCCTCACTCGCGCGCTCCATCACGCCTGTCGCTGAGCTGAACGCTATGATCACGGTGCCGGAGCCTGCCTTTAGGAAGACTACGCTGCCGAGCAGCCCTCGTCTGCATAACCCCCCGACTTCGGGTGGTCTGCCTCCGCCCCGCCGCGACACCCGCTCTCCTGTGATCAGGCGGCCTACGCTCTCAATCTCGGAAGAGGACTCACCCGTGAACGAGGCATCGCTCACGACGATCAGCCTGAACACCCCGGAGCCGAAGAGCAAGGCTTCGAGTGAGGGAACCGAAACCCGTCACACTTCTGCCAACGAGTCGCTGCTGTCCATGTACCTTTCTCGCACCCCTGAGCAGGAAGACATGGAGAAGCCGCCAGTCCCTCCGAAGGAGCGTGCTGCCCCGAAGCCGAAGCCCCAGCCGATGCCGCTCTCCGCGCGCCCGCCGATCAACCAGTCTTCGCTCGCGCCGTCGCCTCTCCCCACGCTCAGGTCCGCTCGCGTCCCCGTCAACTACACCCCGAATAAGGAGGCGCTCGCGAACGCCGAGTGGGCGGAGCGCGTGGCAAAGGCCGCTGCAAGCCGGCGTGGTGCGACGCCAAACACGGCGACGATGAAGACGGAACGGCGCAAGTCGCGTTCTCTCGACCTCACCGCCGGCTCTCTGGCGCCTCGCACGCCTGCTACGGTGACGCTCAGGACACCGACGTATGGCGACAGCCTAGACGTCACGACTCCCCGGCGTGAGCCCAGCCTGAGCGCCGTCTCTGCTCGTAGCCCGCTCTCCGCGCGGCGCATGCCTCCCAGCCGGGCGGGTTCCCTGACCCCTGGCGCCAACTACGGCGGGTATCTCTAAACGACTAGCTCCGACGTATACGATGACACGACGATACACCCCGAGCCCAACCAGTGCGCCGCCCATCCGATGTGCCTCTACGCCCGTCGGTCCTCCGCCCATGCGCACAGCTCCCTCCACCACGACATGCCCATCAGACTCCCCAGACTCACAGGGCCACGGTCCCTCTCCGCGAGACACCAGCCTGCATTTGCCCCGCCGGACGATGTGCATATGGACACCTGCATTTGGTCGCTTTGTGCCGTCCTTCATGAACGCTTGTGAGCGCGCCGGTGCGGCCAGCCGGACGCGCGCGGTCTCTGTAATGTGATAGCTGGACTGTACGTTATGGACTTGGAGGATCGCGATGCAAAGACTACGCTACATCCGACCTGTAGTCGACTATCTACTACCGCTGTTAGTAGCCACCGCACGCTCGTTGCTAATTTATCCTACTTATATATCGGATTGTCGAGAACTCGCCGCACAGAATCCCGCTCTCGACTCGTAGGCAGAGGTCGCTCTAAAGGAGAGCTAGCCATGGCTTGCAGCTTTGCAAGCCTGGCTCGCTACCGACGGTATTTGAGTTCTGCCAGACACGCTCATCAACAGATATTCACTTACACGACGCCGCCGGCAAGATGCATTTCGTGCTACCAACAGCACCGGTTTGGGCTCTACGCATACCGGATGGCGCCCGGCGCTGACAGCGCAGCCATCTCAACGTCTAGCTCTGCCTTGATATCTCAGTCAGGTTACTTACGAGTAGCCCCATCGAGGACCTGAGCTGCCGGTGCTGAACACCACGGTCAGAACTCCTATCAGTCCCAACAGGAAGTTAGACTCAGAGCGGCGTCTGCTTGGTAGGCCGAGATCAGAGAGCCCTTGGACCACGCATTATGACCAATCAAGACAGCACACAAGCCGTTGTAGCTCGCAACCTCTGACTGGGGCCCGGTGGTATCGTGGTATCTAGAGGTACTGTACGACGACATTTCCAGACGTCTGGTTCCGAGGGCCCGAGAACATCTGCGCTCTCACCGGCTAGGGCGGCAATATGGTTGGATCGCGCAGGACGTCCGATGAGTATCGTGCTGAGATCTATTTCCCGGGCAGCAGCCTGATCCCACTGAGATGCTAGACAGTAGTAGAACTCCACCTGCATTGCTAGCCATGGTGAATTGGGCTGATGGCATTCGCCTCTGTAGCCTGTGTGCGGCACTGCGCTGAGGTCATTGATGGATCTCAAAGGCTGCCTAGGCAAATCAGCAGGGGTTACTGCTACAGTCGAATCTGTGATAACCAATACCCCTACTTAACCCATGATCTGTCATAACCCATGGGATTTGCCCTTTCCCGAGTTGGTACAGTGGGCATAACCCATGATTCTGTGATACCCCATAACCCATAGGATTTTGGGGGTACCATAACCCATAATCTTGTTATGTAACCAACAAAAACATACCACATTAGGCAAGATTGACCACGTCAAAGACATTCCCTCATGATGCCAGATAGTCCAGTAAGATAGTGGGGGCTAGTATACTACAAATATTGACTACTTTCATCCTCAGTAGACTCGATGCAGCCGGGAAAGGCGAGCGCTTAGTGCTCCGATGTTGTCACAGGCTCGGCGCTTAAGTAGACGCCCAATCACCAAACCCATAATCTGTGACAACCCATACTTTAACCCCTTTCCCAAATGGTATGGGTTATCACAGATTCGACTGTAGCTTGTGTTTGAGGGGACCCACGTCGGCGGCCATTGAGAGCAGCGCAGCGACAGACGTCATCGCGAGTGGTTTGCAGAGATGTAGCGTTGCGAGCGGGCCCAAAACGGCCACGTCCACTCGGTCGGTACGACTGCTGTGCGCCCGCAGACCGTAGCACGCCCGGGTGCTTTGGAAAGCTTCCGAGGTTTGACATGGAGGATGTAGTTACTTCGAGTTACACGTCCATCGCGGCCAAAGACGCACCTCATCTAGGAGAAGATGACCCCAGGCAAGAAGCCAACATGCGGTGAGATATCTGTAACAAAGTGATACTTGCTCCACATCTGGGAGACCAAGGCGTACAGGCGAGCGACCTTGACAGGTATCTCGATGCAAGCCGCTGAACGTCTATCTGTGATCCTACGTGAGGCCGCAAGCGATCTAGGAGCGGAAGCCGGGCTCACGGACGGCTTCGAAGCGGAGCCTCTACGTACGATACGAGGAGACCCAGCATTCGCTGGAATGAATTCGTGGGCTCTGGTTTTGTCCTCGATCTCAGCATTTGGGCATGCAGCGGGCGCAGTGGACGAGGACTCACGGAGAGAATGGCCGAAGACGCGTGGGAGAGCTCTTGGGCAGTCTGGGAGGATCTGGTGCCTACCAGCGATGGCACTCGACAGCACTCTATTCCGTACGCAGTATGAGCACCCATCGATAGCTCGTGCATCTCGGGCTCGTGTGTGCCAATGGTTACCCAGAGGGACCGACGGAGTGGGCGATGGCTTATATACTCTTCTGAGCTTGCATGGAGAGATGAGTTCCCGTCTCTGGTCTTGGACATGGCGGGAGCAAGAATAAAGTCGCGACGGCTTCATCGCATATCCAGACCTAGCATAGCAGCCAATGTATGTCTAGCAACCGAGGAGCAAAGCCTCAGCCACGCAGAGGTAGTTTTTAGGCGCGCCGCAGCCATTTCTCGTGCACGGGAGAATGTACTCGGCTATGATGACGGCAGTTCGTCCTATGTTTTGATTGCCCAAGGGAATGCGTCATGAGATAGCTCACACTATGGTGTTCTGCGTTGCGAGAGGTCCGCCTTACGGTCCAGCAGCTCCGGACGATCAACTGCATTGAATGCATGATCGCAAGCTGTGGCTGGGTGGCGGCCCGCATTAAGCCAATCAGGGTACGAGATGATGGGGGCATATGGCGAGAGTCATTGGATGCAATGTCCGCATCTATCTCGCAACACGTCTGGGAAAGAGATGTCAGGCTGCTACGGTGATCCTGATGAAGCACAGCCCGATGTATGTGGAGCTGACCCCTTTAGAAGCTGGTCGACTTCCTTGTACAACTACAGGTAGTCATTCTTGGACCACAGCTGCTGATGAAAGCGGACCATGGACTGTCGGGTCTCCGCCGCCGCCGCACTGCCGAGGCTGGCCGTAGGACTCGAGCAGTTTGGGGCGGCAGATGCCCGGAGGAGACTTTATGAGGCTTGTGACTCACATGGAAATTGGCAGCTATTACAGCTGTCCGCAAGCCGTCGCAGACGTCGGAGGAGGCGCGGAACTCGACAAAGAGGATGGTGGCTCTGTGCCGGCGGTGCGCCGGGGGATGGACGAGATCAAGTCGGGACAATGCCAAGAGGCGCCGGGCGGGAGGTGTTTGGGTGTGTTTGTAGCGCGGTGTGTTCCAATAGAGGGCGCTTCCACGTCTTAATTCCCTTGTCCTGCTTCGACGGATCACCCCCTCCTCCTTATATTCCCGCCCCTCAAATACCCCCGTCCACCCATTCCTCGCACTATCAGCCATGTCTAGGGTACGTCGTCCTTGAATGAGCACCCAAATGCGCTCTGACGCCCGTGCAGTCCCAGTTCTTGAGAGAGTACAAGCTCGTCGTCGTCGGCGGTGGTGGTGAGTTTTACTGGCGGGACAGCTGGTCTCGCGCGAATGACACGGTCCTGCAGGTGTCGGCAAGTCCGCACTTACTATCCAGTTCATCCAAAGCCACTTCGTCGACGAGTATGACCCCACCATTGAAGGTACGTGTCCACCCCGGAGGTCGTGATGCGCGTCGTCATGCTTGGCCTGCATCTTCTGCGAGATGCAGCTTGACGAGCTCGCCCTCTATTCCCTGAAAGCTTCCCATGGTATGTCAGCTCACGACACGCCACCTTAGACTCGTACCGCAAGCAGTGCGTCATTGACGACGAGGTCGCACTCCTCGACGTCCTGGATACCGCTGGCCAGGAGGAATACGGGTACGTCTCAGCTCAGAACTTCATCTCTGCCGTACCGTAACAATCCATCCTCTAGTGCGATGCGCGAGCAGTACATGCGCACGGGGGAGGGCTTCCTGCTGGTCTACTCCATCACTTCGCGCAACTCCTTCGAGGAAATCAGCCAGTTCCACCAGCAGATCCTCCGCGTGAAGGACCAGGACTCGTTCCCCGTCATCGTTGTCGCCAACAAGTGCGATCTGGAGTACGAGCGGCAGGTGGGAATGAACGGTACGTCCTTGCTTCCTACCGAGCTCGGTAGACGGCAGATGCTGACTAAGACTGTCTTTCAGAGGGCCGCGACCTTGCAAAGCACTTCGGCTGCAAGTTCATTGAGACTTCAGCGAAGAACCGCATCAACGTCGACGAGGCTTTTAGCCAGCTCGTCCGGGAGATCCGGAAGTACAACAAGGTGCGTGCTTCACGTCGGGACTCTTCCAGTCTATTCCCGTACTGAACTCGTAATGCAGGAGCAACAAACTGGCCGTCCGGGCGTGCAGCCGAGCGCACCCAGCGCTCCTGGCGTGTACGGTTCTGAAAAGGGACACCCAGACGACGGCGCGGGCGGGTGCTGTGGCGGCTGCGTCGTGGCGTAAAGTCCTCCATCCCTCCCTACCCCCTTCTTCATCGCCTCCTTTCCTTGGTTTGGGTCTTCCTGCGTTACCTGACATTCCTCGCCCTACCATCGTCCTCGTCGTCTCGTGCCGTCATCGTTCCCAGGATATCATCATCTCATCGCGATCTGCTGTTCTGTTCATGTACTCGTTACTCGGTTTCTTAGCTCGTCCTCCTCTCTCCGCCCACCTACATACACATACTCATCCTCGTTCTCGTCTCGTCGCCCATACCTTGTGCGTAGTTCGCGCCGCCTGCGTGCCCCGTTTTCCCGTTCGCTTCCGTTTGTGGCTCCTCGGCTTTTCCGCTCACTGTCCCTACTCCCCACCGTCGTTCGTGCACCCGATTCACTGCTGTTCGTTGGATTGATCTCGGATCCATTCTATAGAGGCCGTGAGGCGCACATTCGGTCCAGAGGCTGAACAACGGGCGTGTTATTCGACCGAGAACAGAAGTTCACGTTCCTAGCAGAGCTTCAGATATCTGCCTCCGGGAGGCTAAGAAGAGCAAACGCGAGCTTGGCATACATGTCTGTGTTTGCCATTCAGTCTGCACAGGCCCATCGATCGCATGCAAATGCACTGCGCCCAGATATCTACGACGCTTCAGCCCGCTCGCTGTCTAACCCATGGGGCAGCGTATAAGCTTCTGCGGTCGCGGCGACCGCACATTGCGGCTTCAATTTTCCCGCAGAGCCCCGCATGAGCTTGACATTGCATGGTTCGGAGCCGCAATCCAGATGCCTCCACCGCTGTAGGGCGATGATTCATTTCCGAACTCAGCGGATGGAATGGTGGAATAGACACCGAGGCAGTACCGTCCTAGACTCGAATATGTGGGAAGCTGGCGGCTCCGGCTCATCCAACGCGATCTATGATAAGAGCTGTTCATTTCGAGCCTATGCGGGACAATATTGTATACGGTGCTCGCGCTACATGTCAGCATTCACTACGCTGGCGATATGTCTCCTTGGCTAAGGGCGCTCAGAATCACCGCAACCGTACATCCGGACTACGCAACAGCGTGTACCTGGGTGGGTAATCGCCTCAGCGTTCCACACATTCGAGGTCAGGGACTTCATCCACGCATGAGGACACACGTCCTCCCACCCAGGTCCACCGTCCCGACATTCAGACCCGTCAAGTTTTCAGCAGGCAGTGGGACTCCCGTCCCGGCGCCCTGGGGCTTCTTCTGAGCAGGCGTGCTATACGCCTGTGCCACGTCCCACTGAGAATCCAGCTCCATGTCCTCCGGCTCCGACTCCACGA
This sequence comes from Trametes cingulata, assembly GCA_022385765.1. Taxonomy (NCBI): domain Eukaryota; kingdom Fungi; phylum Basidiomycota; class Agaricomycetes; order Polyporales; family Polyporaceae; genus Trametes; species Trametes cingulata. Next base: position 27,009 of record MU278048.1, read on the forward strand.
CGGTCGCCAACTGTGATGGCACAGCCCGCGTGAGCGCAGCGTCCGCCAACCCCGCATACTCCCCCTGCTCCGGGGTCAGCAGCAGCACCGAGACCGACGCAGGCGGGGACGGCGAGCGGAAGGACGACGATGCTGACTGCGACGCCGACGGCGGGGGGCCGTTTCGCGAGTGCCGCTCGAAGCTCGGGGTCGAGTAGCGGGACTCGCACGACTTGTACGACTCGGCGGTCATGCTCGCCCCGCTCTCGCTCGCCCGGCTCTCCGTCCGCGTGTGCACGGACTTGCCTTGGCTGCCGTCGCTGCTCCTACTGCCGGCGCTGTCGGAGGAGTTGCGCTGAGACCAGGACTCGGCGGAGGCGTGGCCCGAATCGGCCGAGTGGACGGAGAAGGGGTCGGACGAGAGGACGTGCGTCACATCCTCGAACTGGCCGTCCTCGTTGGTGGCGTAGACGCGCCAGCTCGACCCGCCGCCGGAGACGCCGCTCTTCATGCCGGTCATGGAGTCCGGACATGTGCTGCACGACGGCGTGTGCGACTCGCGGGAAAGCACACGGAGGTCCGCGACTGGGGGCGCGCCGGGGATGATGGACTTCTCCGTAGACGTGACGCGCCGCGGCTTCTGCAGTCCCTCCTCTGCCGCTCGTTCCAGAGATGTCCGGGGCTTGCGCTGTCCTCCCTTGCCGTGGCAACAGGGTAGGACACCGCACTTGAAGCAGAGGACGCCTCCGCCGAGCGCCCCGAGTGTGCCAAGGATCAGGAATGCTGCGAGGATGGCGCTCCTACGCGCACGCTGCGACGCGTCCGACGCAGGTTGGGAGTTCTCCTGCGGGTTGGGGTCGCTGAGCGCGCTTGACGTAGGCTGTACTATCGGGCGCGTCGCGGCGAAGTGATGAAGCGTTACGTCAGGGACATTTGAGGTCATCGCATTGAACGACGTGGCTGCTTGCGAAGAGATGGGTGAAGAGATGGCAGAAGGGGTCGGTACAGCTGACGAAGATGCGGAGTCCGGAGCGCTGACGGGAGGAGGGTTGGACGATGCCGCTGGGACGACGGCCACAGGTGGATTGATGGATTTGAGCTTGGACGCCACTTTCTTGTGGGCGTAAGAAGGAACCTGCGAATGCTTGATGGCAGGAGCACCTGGAGTCGCGGTCGACCGTTCGTCAGCCTGGAGGTCAATTTGGGTGATGGACGCTTCGTCAGGGTGAACTGCAGATGACACAGTCGACAGCGCGCTGATATCCTTGCCAGGCGAACCCGCGGTAATAGCTGTAGTAGACGCTACGTCCGCAGCCACCGTTTCTGTCGGAGAAGCCGGCAGCGTGACTGGAGGAATGCTCTCTGTAGCCGAGGTGGACGCAGCAAGCATGGCGGACGAGGCAGCAGAACTGCCTAAGGATGGGGTGCTTGGGGCAGAGACACGGTCAATAGGGTTGAATCCGAGGCTGGAACCGGGGGTGAAACTAGGGTTGAAGCCCGGATGGAAACCAGAGTTCATGGGAGGATTGAATCCCAGGGTGGGGCTAGGCGGAACAGAGACAGGTTCCGCAGATGACCCCAGAGTAGGCGAAGCACAGGAGAGTAGCAGAAGGGAGAAGCTCACGAGAGACGGGTTGTGGATCATCGTGAGAGGGAGAGTGAGTGCCGTGCGGGCGTGTTAGTTAGTACCGTTCGATCAGTGGCGAAGCAAGTGGACGTTCGTGTCCAAGCTGGGGGCAGAGACAGATCAGAGTGCGGGGGGGTTATATGTGGAAGGGAGGCTGGCGTAGAGGACGCGGCTGACAGTGACAGCAACGCTGGACAACCAAACCACACCCTCTGCCAGTATCCTCCCGAGATGTTGCTCGCCTCCGACATACCTCGGTCGAGATCGCAATGTGTAGCTGAAGGTCTGCCATGTTCACGTCCGCTGTCGAAACAAACGAGGCGTTTGCATTTGCGGTTGACGGTGCTGTCGAGAATTGAAATATTCAAGTCCCTTCCATGCGCGCGGCGATGACGAGGGTACTGTAGTGGTTCAGAGCAAGGAGGACAGGCGCCCAAAGTCGGAGCCGTCTTGGAACACGACCACCACCCTCTGGCTTTCCGACATGTCGCGGCTCTCCGGATACCTGAACAGAACGAGCAAACTCCTCCGCGACAATGCCTCTCGCAGTACGCAGACGTCTCCCATCTTCAGGACACACGGCTGAGGTACGGTTGCCGCAGTTCTGCGGATGGAGGGTGCAGATGAGCCCTCCCGTGCTCCCAAGCTCCTCTTCACGTTCAACAACCGAGAAGACATCGAGCAGTTTGCAGTAGGCTGTGATGCCGATGTAGGAGGAACGTCCACGGTACACTTTGAGTTGGATGAGTCCACCGCCCGGCCTGCAGCCGAAGGGCAGAAAGCGTCTTCACCGCATGAGATCATCGTCAACCGGCCGACTGGCAAATTCTGGGGTGAAATGAGGCTGGCTGTCAGACATGGCCTCGAAGGACAAATTAGGGGCGGGTACGCTGGCTTTCGGAGCAAGGTACGAGGCAATTCACAACCTCATGCTACCTCTAGAATTCATTTGGTGCACCAGCCTCGTCCGACGCTCTTTGGCGAACTGACTGAGGACGTCTCAAATCATGAGTACCTGGCACTGCGCGTGCGCGCACGAGGGCACCCTCGTACACGAAACTCATACTTCGTTAACCTACAAACCGACGGACCCATCACCACAGACCTATGGCAGCACCGTCTATTCTTCCGAAGGGATGATGGCGGCTGGGAGGACGTCTTCGTGAGTGTCCGCTGCTAGCCATTCCCTTCCGGCGCTCACCGTATTTGCAGATACCCTTCAAGGACTTCGTGCTGACGAACGCTGGGGAGCTCGTACCGCATCAAGTACAGATGTACCGCGAGCGAATTCGGACGATTGGCATCTCATTACTCGGCGGCAACAGTGGAGTGGAGGGTCCGTACGAACTGGGTATTGACTCGATAAGCGCGGTCAATGTCGAGGACGTCACTGATGCATCCTCTCTTGGTGAGCTCTTCATGACCTTCCACTCTCAAATTGGAGCCCTGATTCATTTCGCACCAGAGAAAGTGCCTACTGAGGGTACGCAATGGCAGCGACCGCCAGTGCTGTAGGACAGTCCAAATATGACCGGACATGTGTGCTCTGTAACGTATCTCTAGCTCTAATCTCCCCGAACGGTCACCTCTCCTCCACTAGAAGCTCTCATTGAAGCTTTTCTCCGAGTCTCGAGCTTGTCTTCGGAGGCACTCCTCAAGACAACGGCAAGACCCACGGATATTTTCGGTCCGACGTACCGGTACCACAAATCACGTGATATTGACCTCACCAAAACCCCTCGCACGCGCTGGAAAAGCGAGTTTCAAGAGACTGAGAAGTATCCCAACGCAAGCCCAAGACTCATCACGTAGTCGCTAAAGGGAACCCCGTTTAGACCTCTTTCCTCAGGAGCTCGCGTGCTTGACATCTGAGACAGTACGGTTCGGTCTGAGGCTGCAGTGGGATTCATCCTGATTGATGTGCGCTTGAACCTCAGTCCACACATGGCGGCGCTGGTCTGGCGGAAAGGCACTGCCCAAGCGCACAGGGATGTCGGACAAAATCAAGGATCCACACTTTGAATGATTAGGCGTCGAGCCTTTGGCGCAGTCAGGCTATGAGCATCCTTGCAGAGCGCGATGATGTACGCCCCGCAGAGCGCGCACTTGGCAGCCTCAAACATCATCCGCCCATTACACAGTGGAGGGCGAGCAGCATGGAAGAGCAGCCTACCCCACCCAACAATGAACATCGACGTCGGGAGTTCTGTTAGCACGCTGATCCGCCCAGGAACGCTGGAATATGGTACGTCGTTTCATTACATTCTTTGCCTTTGCTCACATAGCCGCTGTAGGTCCACGGCACCATCAACACAACGGGTCGGACTTATGATCGCTGGGCACGTCTGAGGTCAGCGCGGATGCAGTTGGCGATCCCGTTCACCCACACCCACCAAGGCGTAGCGCAGTGGACAGCCCCTTTTGGTGTTGCGCTCTCCGGCGAATCACGGCGAGCATCCCTCCGGACCGACGCTCATCGCGGGTTTCGGCACCAGCACATGCGCCCTGGGGAGACTCAGATGGCGCGCGAACGGATGCTACTCACATCGGATATTAGGCGCGAGCGGTGAAGTTCGCGATGACGGGCCTGCGTTCTCGTAGTGGCGCAGTCTTCATACCTCAACCACCCCCGCGAGTATAAGAGCCAGAGATGTCTGTAGGGGATTCCTTACCCCCTCATTTCCTTCTCGTGCTTGCGCCAGCGCAGTGAACCGTCTTTACTTGTCGTATCGTACTGCCCTAGTTCTCTTCTCTTGCGCGCGGCACCCTCTTTAATCGCTCCACACACTCATTATGATCCCCGTCCTCTTGGCTGCTATCGCAGCCTGCTTACCTTTGACGTCCGCTCACATTGGTACGCGTGCACCCACATCTACCTCCACACTGAACACTGACGCCCCTTCGCAGCGCTATGGCATCCGAGTATGTACGGCTTCAACGTCACGGAGCAGACCTTCCCATACGACAACCGCCCCGTCGTCCCTCTCCAAGACATGACCTTCCAGGAGTGGTGGTTCCACAACCACCTCGACTACCCTCCGAACCCGGGCGACGTCTTCGAGCTGCCCGCAGGCAAGCCAGCCACGGCGGAGCTCGCGTGCAACAAGGGCGCGACATCCTACTTCGCCTCGTCCGAGGGCGGCGACATCCGCAACGGCAACGACCCGTGCCCGGGCAGCCCCCCAGCGGAGTACCACACGACCGGCATCGACGACGTCAAGGGCTGCGCGCTCGCCATCGCGTATGAGCCCGACGTGCGCAAGATCAAGCCCGAGGACTTCGTCGTGTTCAGCGTGAACCAGACGTGCGTCTGGAACCGCTTCACCGACTTCCACGTCCCGGCGCGCATGCCCGCGTGCCCCGAGGGCGGATGCCACTGTGCGTGGTTCTGGATCCACTCGGTAAGTTCCCTCTTCTGGTCGTATCCGATGCGGGTGGGTGCTGACGGCGACTCTGCAGCCTGACAGCGGAAGCGAGCAGATCTACATGAACGGCTTCAAATGCGAGGTCACAGGCGCGACCTCCAATGTTCCCCTGGCCAAGCCGAAGGTCGCTCGCCGGTGTGGCGCCGATCCCGAGCACGGGAAGCCCGACCCAGTCCCGGGCAACTGCACGTACGGCGCCAAACAGCCGCTCTACTGGCTCCAGAAGGAGGGAAACAACGTACGTTCTCCTGCTCCACATCCCGCGCAATGGGTCCGGCAGCTCACGAATCGTCCACCTCTGCAGGAGTTCGAGGACTACTACGCCCCGCCGTTCTACAACGACCTGTACAACTTCCGCGACGGTGCACAAGACGATATCTTTGAGGACTCCTACCCGGACGGAATTCCCGATCCTAGCCCGTCACAAACCGTTGTGCCTACGCCTGTCAACGCCGCTGCTGTTGCTCCCGTCGTTACCTCGCCTCCTTCCTCCTCGTCCTCCTCCCCGTCGCACTCTTCCTCGTCCGGGTCTACGAGGTCGGCGAGCGGCCCTCGACCCTCCGCCCGCGGCTTCCGTCGTTCGACGGAAACGCCGCCTCGCGTCAGGCTACCGAAGAAGCCCTTTACTCAGTCAAGGAAGCTGAGGTGAGGACTCTTCTGAGCCGGCCACCCCATGTGAGCCTTGAAGCTGATCTCCTTGTTATCCAGCGCGGCGGACATCAAAAATCGTCTTCTGAGGGCGCGCCGCTCAAACGCTTGGCAGCCCGACGAGCGATTCTGAGCGCTGCATGATGCATTTTGATGAAGGGTGCAGTCCATGCGGCCATGAGCAGGGATTGCTCTCTGATCGGCGTACCCACATGCTCGGGATGGACATTTCTTGGAGGCATCTGTGCCGTTCGCCAGTCTACTGTGCGCCGGTCAATGAGCGGCGCGTTGCTATTTGCGTTTCACCAGACGTTCTCTACCTAACTTATTTCTTTGTGACTCTCATGTATCACTAGTAATGCCGACGACGACATGACACCGCATGGGATCATGCAACGCATCGCGGACATGCCTCAAGCGGGATCTCACTTAGAGTCACTGCGTTCAAGTACAGTACTGTACTGCGCATGTCTACAGTCCGGTCTGCGGTACTTTCGTGAGCATCGTAGGTCCTCAGAGCGTCATAGCCGTGCAATTGCGACAAGTAAGCAACTAGGCAAAACAGGATCTGTCTGGACCGCACGAGCATCTGCGAGCATTGGAGTACGTTGGTGCACAGCCAGTGGCAGATCAATCACTGTTCCGAGCAGGATGATCAGCGCTGTAGAGGTCTTCCGCAGATGCTGACGATCTTTCGCGCAGCAAGCATCCAGGAGTGGATGAAGGTCGAGGCAGGGGTGTAGTCGATTCGTGCCCTGTCGTGCTTCCTGAGGTGGGAGGGTGTGCGCGAAGGTGCGCCACGATGCTACTGAGCGTCTAGACCTCTGACACCGCATGGACGGGAAGGCTAATTAGGGCGAGACCCCAGAGACGCAGCGGGCGAAACGTGATCGAGCAGCACGCGAATGGCAGCCGACGGCCTGCCCTGGCAACTCTCCCGCTTCCGGCTCGTGGCAGCGACCCCGGCGGGACAGCATGCATCCTGCTCGCAACCATGACCCCCCGCACGCGACTGTAAGGCTCGACCGACCTTACGACATCCTCCTCTCCGTTTTCCGATTTGCCTAGTTCGACGAGGGTCAGACGTGTGTGTGAGTACTGCGCAGTGGTCGACTTCTCAACATATGAAACGTGCTTCTCACTGCGCTTCCGTAGACGTGGAGGAGCATTCAGCATGTTGGGCCAAAGGATTATCGAGTCCTATGCGGACCTGGAGGACGACAACTCTTCTCTCTTGCGCCCTGAACCGTACACCGGTCTCACTATACGGCGTATCAAGTCTGCCGGTCTACGTATTGTCACCGAGAACGAGAGTTCATCTCCCGATGCCCTGCAGGTGAGTGCGGATATTTGAGTGCCGTACCTTCCCTGCTCACCGGAGCTGTACTAACTCGGACAGGACCATACAAACACGTTCCCTCGGCGATATCGTCAATCGTATTTGGCTATCAGGTGCGGCACCAATAACTGCTCTATTTGGATCAGAGTGGGGACACTCAACCCTGCCGCCCAGAACACCCGACACGAGCCACACCTTTGGCTTCCCCAACCCTAGCATGCTGTCTCCTGAGCATGCACCTTCCTACACGGCTGTCTCTCCTCCTTCGTCCGCCTCAACGGAGCTCCTCACCGCACGCCGCCTCTCTCGATATTCCCGTGCAGAGAGCGCTCTCCACTCCGCTGTAGAGGCTTCCTCAGTCGAGATTTCTCCTCAAGAGTTGCAGATCCGAGCGCTCGAGCAAGCGACCGCGCTTCTCAGTGAACAGGCGCGGGACGCACAGACTTGTGCGGAGAAGCTGCGCGCATGCCTGGCGGACAAGGAGCTGTCGCCGGAAGAAGCGAGGTCCTTGCAGCGCCAGCGATGGCTAGAAGAACATAAGAGCAATTCTCGCCAGGAGCAATCTGTCCGGACGCGGCAGCTCCTGACGAAACTCTCGAGCCCTGTGCAAGAGGAATACTCACTATTTGATTCCCCTTCGGCGATGACACGGCGCGAGGCGAATCTTGCTAGGTTCCTGCAGCAGTCACCCACCCGCATCTCCATCGCGCATACACGCCTCTCCCCGCTGCCGCACACCATATACCGGAGGAAGACAATTTGCCAGCTCCGACCTATGCGTTTGCGCCCGTCTGCTATGGAACTTGCATTGCGGTCACCCCTACGGCTACATAGCCGATCGAGGTCCCTTGACGGTGGCCATGCGCGCAGCAACTCGGACTCCACCGACGCAACGTTCGTCTCTCAGGGTTCCAGCGGCCAGACTGCCGTTACACCAGCGTCCGACCCTCCCCGGAAGCTGTCGTCGTCCCTCTCACCTCCACCATTCTCGAGCAAGGGGGAAGCCGTCGTCAGTATCGAGAGGCTAACACCGTTACGTTCTCGCGACGAACTACTAGCTGAAGTCGGAGACATCACTCTACCAGACTACGCAGTCGACCTTCTCGAAGACCTCGTCGCGACTTCTCTGGACGTGTCGCTGAGAGGCATCACTGCGGTCGAGAGCGTCCCTGCAATACACCACGGACCTCCTCCAGAGCCTGTGTCTGCTTCCGCGTCTCTGCGCACCTCTGGGCGACTCCGCAGTCAATCTGACATCCCTACATCATCGTCCCTACCTCCCCTAAACACGAACGTCCGCCGACGATCGGTCATCTCCCCGAAATCGCCCTTCCGTCAAACCCTGCAAGTGCCTAAACTCTCTGTCCGTCTCTCCTCGCCATCCCTGCTGCCCGTCCCCGAGACAGCCGAAGCCGGTCAGCGGAGCCGGCCACATTCGTCCATGAGCGGACGATATCCCCTCGATTCATCTTCAGCGCGCAACGAACATTGGGATGAAGAGCATCCGGGAGCGCAGGAGGCCGACCACCGACGCTTTTCTGTTGTGTCATTCCGGAGGCTCGAGCGCGAGGGCAGCACACGTGGAGGCGTGCTTACCCGGTTAAAGAGGCGGCTCTCCTCGCTGTCCCTGAGGGACGGTAGGTAGCATCACTATGCCAAGCCCGGTTCGCTCTGTGCACGCCTGCTATACCTTACATCTTCTCATGCTTGCTTTGGCCGGCTTGCTTGCGTTACTTCTTTGGCCCTCAACTGTGCATATGGTCACTTCCACATTCGTTTTGCAAATATCGGACACTCTTCCTTTCTGTACAGCTGTCGTTTTCGCATTTGCTTATTCAGTACCGGGCATCGCATAGCATCTTGGGACTCAATATGGATACGGATTCGGATTGCTCTCACTCTCGTCCCTTCATTCGTCTGCTACCAGTGCTCTTCGGGCCGCCTTGTGTGGCCGTGGAATCCAGCAAAGTGGGTCGGGGCCACACCTCCGACCAGAAACAGTAAGTCTTCTCGCGTCTTAACTCCCATGCTATTGACCCCGAGCCTCCATCAGATACAGAACGGAGCAGATCATCAACAGCATCTGCCGCTCTCCTCTCTCCGGCCGTCCGTTCACCTCCGTATACCTGCCGAGCAGTACCTGTGCTGCCGTACGTGCGTTCTCGGTCCATATGGGCCGTCCGGCTACGTTGTGGCACTAAGCGTCTTGCTGGATTCCCGTCAGCAAAACCCCGCCGGCGAGCGAGTCCGGAGGAGGGTCACGATGGTCCCTGTTTCCTGCTGACGTCTTGCGCTGCAAATCTGCTATCATGCTTCTCGGATCGCGCCATTTTTCATTCCTGGTGTGCATATAAGGAGTGTCCTGGGACAGCACTCGGTGATACCGAGCGTATCTCAGAGCGAGTGCTGCAGCTTTCGAACGAGCCTGTGGCACACGACTCGCGATGATGGTGTCTCTCTTACTATCGCTTCTTGCTCTAGCATTCTGCAGGCTCGTCCTCGGTCAAGGCAGCCAGGCCAGTATACCCAACACGTTCCCTCACGCATGGCCTGGCCAGCCAAACGGGACCTTCAGTCCAGAATGGCAAAAGTGTAAGTTCCAGTCACCTCTCTCAATACTTTGCTGGATCTAACGCACGTGGATCTGTAAGACTTCGAGGTGACAGAGAAGCTGCCAGACATCCCTGGGCCGCTCTCTCGCATGTTCGCAGGCAACATTCCGGTGAACAGACAAGGCCACCCCAACGACACGCTCTTCTTCTGGGCGTTCGAAAAGCAGGGGTCGAACGGTACTCTGACTGCGCCTGCCGACGCGAACAACACCGACCCGTGGATCATCTGGCTCCAGGGCGGGTGAGCGTCTGCACAACCACCTCTGACGTGGTGTATGGCAGCTCACCGGTGTTCATCACAGTCCAGGGTCGTCGGGCATGATCGCGCTCACGACCGAGGTAAAGCGAATTACTGCTGCTGCACGCGCTACTTGCTCAAGTACGGTTACTGCAGAACGGCCCGATCCATGTGCTAGCCAATGGCACCTGGGTCCTCAACAACTTCAGCTGGAACCACCTCGCAGACACTATCTGGATCGACCAGCCCGTCGGTGAGCCCCCTTTGCCCCTTCTATGAACCCAGCCTTTGCTCGGCAGGCACGAGCGCTCCAAAGACCCTCTTCTAACGCTTCGCCCACACAGGCACCGGGTTCTCGACGGCAGACTCGACAGGCTACAGTACGTCCGACGCCCTCCCTCTCCCCGTTCCTGATCCCGTTCTCGCGCCGCGGTCATCCCTTCTCACGCTCATCTCTCCCTCCGCCAGTCCCCGATGAGGACCAAATGGGAGAGGACTTCGTACGAGCCGTCTCCGCTTCTGCTCTGCCTTGCCCGACGTTCTGACCGGACCCGTGCGGTTCCGCGCGACCGCAGCTCGGCTTCCTGTCCAACCTCGTCAAGGTGTTCCCAAGCCTCGCCACCCGGCCCCTGTTCCTGACAGGGGAGAGTTACGCCGGGACGTACATCGTGAGTGCTCCGCGATCCTGTCGCCGCTTGCCTGCAGTCCGCCTACCGACTGCGGCGCGCGAATGTGCGCTGGTGCTGAGATGCGGTCCAACTGCAGCCGTACATCACCAAGCACATATTCCAGACAGAGAACCCGCCTGTCAAGCTGCGCAAGATTGCAATCGGTGACGGCTCGCTCGGATCGCAAGCCACAGTGGAACACGTTCCAGTGGTGAGTACATTGCTCCTAGGACCTCCCAGACGACGGGTTTGAGAGCGAAGTGCTGAGGACGGTCGCAGGTCAATGTGATCGAGACATACCCGGCGCTTATAGGATACGACCAGGATGTGTTCAACTACTTCCGCCAGCAGTGAGTTGCTGAGCGAACATGCGTCTAGAGAAGAGGCTCGCTGAAGCTTGCAACGCACAGATCGCATCTGTGCGGATTTGACCTCAACCTGACATACCCGCAGAACGGGCACTTCCCGACGCTCAACCTCGTCAGACCCACGGAGAACTCCGGATTGAGCCAGTCGCTCCTCCAGCCGACCGAGTCCCGCGCAAGGACTACCTCGTTCCAGAAGACCATCGCAGAGAAGTTCACCGCGGTGCACGGCAAGCGCTCGCTGAGCAAGAGGGCCGAGTTCTTCGAGCGCAGGGAGGAGAGCCGCCGGGAGTGGAAGCGGGACCTGAGCGGGCGCGCCAACGGGACGATCGACCCATTCTACGGCTGCTTCCTGCTGGACGAACTCATTGACTACGCTGTCAACTTCACTTTCCCCTGGTGTGAGTTTCCCCACACCTTCTGTCCAGGCTCCTTCCCGCGCGGCGCTGTGCTGACCCGAACGTACAGCGAATGGGGACTTCGACGTCTACGACATCCCCGACGCGACGAATCCGGAGCCGTTCTTGAACGCCTCCACCTTCTTCAACGACAACCGCACGCGCGCCGCGCTCCACGCGCCCACGTCCAAAGACTGGATCCGGAACTTCAACTACCCCTTCGGCAACGTGCACGACCGCTCCAAGGGGAATCAGTACGGCGACCCCAGCGTCGAACCCATCGCGTTCCTGTCTGACCTCGCCGCCAACGCGTCCGCCGCGAACGTCTCGATCGTGTTCTACTCTGGTAACGACGACTCGCTCGTGCAGCATCATGGGACGGAAGTCATCATCCAGAACATGACGTTCGGCGGGGTCCAGGGTTTCACGCGCAAGCCTTCCACGCCATGGTTCGACGATGACGGGAACTTCGCGGGTATCGTGCATCAGGAGCGCGGTCTCGCCTACGTGCTATTCGCAGGGGCCGGTCACCTCGTGCCAGAATGGAAGCCCGCCCAAGCCCTCGTCTTCCTCCGTGAATTCGTCCTGGGGTCAAACCTGAACGGCACTGTCTCTGGCACCGTCGTCGTGGGCGGCGAGAACTCGACGCTCGCGAATGACTTCCTTCCCGGAGGGAATGAGATCTTCTACGGGTCTGGTGCGACGCAGGGGACGTCGACCATCCCGGCGGCTACGCAAGCGGCTTGGAGCAGCTTCATCGCAACTGCAACAGCCACGCAACCTGCAGCGACGAACGGGGCATACCGGAACGCAGCGGAAGGGCTTCTCGGGTTGGCCATCGGGTTCTCGACGGCTCTCCTACTCGTAGCGTAGATGGGCCTATAGGGAGAGCACCGATATAACATGCAGAGGTCTGGTCCAACGATGGGTACGCATGTGAGTTGGACTGTCATGCAACGGTCAGATGCAATCGCAAAGGCTCCTGGTTTCCGATTGGACCTGAGCGCTGAACAGCCAGCTATGTGTCTTGTTTCAAAATGGACCTCAGTTCTCAGCGATGCGAGCATTGCTCTGGTCTTCGTGGCCGTGGCGAGTAGAGGACGTGAGTAGAGATGTAAGCGTACCTCAGACGAGGTCGCCGCTCTCTGCTATGTTCGCCCGCTGAGCCTAATCGCTTGCCTTTCTCGGGCCCGAATTCTGCGTTTGGTGGATCTCAAACTGAACTCAATTGTCAACCACTCTCGTCTCCGGACTCTTTCGCGATGTCCGCCAAGTCCTTCCTGCCGTCCTACCTTTGCGGAAGTCTTTCTCCCTTGGTGCCCACGCTTCCCGAGCCTGCATGACTGCTGAGCGACGTCTCGGCGTCGTGGGTGCGTTCCGTAATCGGGCGCAGTATACCGGGGAGGTATCGGGATTGTCCCGGTCAGCCTCTGGCTGACACTTTGCGGTGCATCACGCTTCCCTGGTGGCGCCATCGTTCAAACGTTCTGGCGTCCGTTAGCACTGGACACCGATTGACGACGGCGGTTCAAGACGCGTTCTAAGATTGGGAACGGTATATATAACCTCCCTCTCGCTACAGCGCAGCAACCCGACCGGTCGCGGCTCGCCCTCATGTATACCCTCTTGTCTTCGCTCCTTATTCTTGCATTCAGTGGCAAACTCGCCCATGGTCAAGACAGCTTACCCAACACGTTTCCCCATAACTGGCCTCATCAACCCGATGGACCCTTTAGCCCAGCATGGCAAAGCTGTACGTTTCTACCCTCCTCACTTCCCTATTAATGTAATTCTGACAGCATCACCTACGCAGACTACGAGGTGACAGAAAACTTGCCTGATATCCCGGGGCCGCTGCCTCGCATGTTCGCCGGGAACATACCTGTGAACAGGCCAGACCACCCAAACAATACCCTCTTCTTCTGGGCCTTTGAAAAGCAAGGCGCGAACGGCAGCCTCACCGCACCTGCCGACAACAGCAATACTGACCCTTGGGTCATCTGGCTCCAGGGAGGGTGAGCTTGCTTCCCCGCAAGTCATGAAGAATCCGCTAAATTTCGGACCCGTGCAGGCCAGGCTCTTCTAGCCTAGTTGGACTTACCACGGAGGTGCGCGGAGCAATGGCACCTGTACGCGCGAGAATCCTGTCTGACTTCCTGACAGAACGGCCCCATCCATGTTTTGACCAATGGCACCTGGGTACTCAACAACTACAGCTGGAGCAACCTCGCAGATATGATCTGGGTGGACCAGCCCGTCGGTGAGTTTACACAAGATATCTCTTTGAGACAGCAAGGATTTCTGACACTCACCTGTTGCAGGCACTGGGTTCTCGACGGCGGACTCGACAGGATATGGTGAGTTGGCCTCCTTGCAGCCTCGCGGCCGCCCTATCTCCGCGCACATCACGTTCTCAACGGTCGTCACGTCTCGTAGTCGCCGATGAAGACCAGATGGGAGATGACTTCGTACGCACTGTTCCCGCCATCCTTCCGCACCATATCCTCACCACACATCTATGATGGGTCCGATATAGCTCGGCTTCCTGTCAAATCTGGTCAGCGTCTTTCCGAGCCTCGCTACCCGGCCACTATACCTCACCGGAGAGAGCTATGCCGGCACATTCATTGTGAGTCTGGCTCCCAAGGAGTGCATGTCTGAGGGGAGACACCGGGACGTGCTGACCCGAGACGTGCTCGCCCGGACTCGCAGCCGTACATCGCAAAGCACATCTTCCAGTCAGGAAGTCCCCCAGTCAAGCTGCGCAAGCTCACCATTGGGGACGGGTGGCTCGGCTCAGAAGCCACAGTGATGAACCTCCCCGTCGTGAGTGCACTTCTGGAGCTCCGCTTGCATGGACTGGTCGAAAGAGCAGCGCTGACGGAGAGGATCGCGGCAGGTCAACGTGATCGAGACGTACCCCGCCATCATAGGCTACGACCAAGATGTCTTCGAGTACTTCCGCGAGCAGTGAGTCCCTTGCGCGATGTGCGATATCCCTGGAGGACTCCAGTATGGATTGAGAATGCTGCGTCTGCAGGTCACACCTCTGCGGCTTCGACCTCAACTTGACGTACCCCCAGAAGGAGCACTTCCCAACGTTCGACCCCCCACCCTCCACGAAGTCAGTGTTCCGCGCGTCGCGAGCGAAGTCACGCGCAAAGCACGCGTCGTTCATGAAGAGGGTGGTAGAGGACTTCGCGAACGCCCATGGAGAAAAGCCACTCAACAGCCGGGAGGATATCCTGGCGCAGAAGGATGATAGCAGGAAACCAGGTCTGGCTGGCCGCGCGAACGGGACGATCGACCCCTGGTACGGTTGTTCACTGCTGGACGAGCTGAATGACTACGCGGAGAACTTCACGTTCCCTTGGTGTGAGTGTACAACGAACTGACCATTCTGGGCTGTGTGGTCTGAATCACTGACCATGTCGCGTAGCCAAGGGGCAGTTCGACGTATACGACATCCCGGACGCCACGCACCCCGAGCCGACCTTCGACCCCTCCACCTTCCTCAACAACCTGCACACGCGCGCCGCGCTGCACGCGCCCACCTCCAAGGATTGGGTGCGCGACTTCGACTACCCCTTCGGCAACACGCACGACCACCCGCAGGGGAACTCGATGGGCGACCCGAGCGTCGAGCCGATCGCGTTCCTCTCCGACCTCGCCGCGAACGCGTCCGCGGCCAACGTCTCCATCGTCTTCTACTCGGGCAACGACGACGCACTCCTCCAGCACCACGGCACGGAGGTGATCATCCAGAACATGACCTTCGGCGGGGTGCAGGGCTTCTCGCGCAAGCCGTCTACGCCGTGGTTCGACGACGACGGGAACTTCGCGGGGATCGTGCACCAGGAGCGCGGCGTCACCTATGTGCTGATCGCGGGAGCGGGACACCTGGTTCCAGAGTGGAAGCCCGCGCAGGCCTTCGTCTTCTTCCGCGAGTTCGTCCTCGGAAGTAACCTCAACGGGTCGGTATCCGGCACGGTGATCGTAGGCGGGGAGGACGCGACGCTGGCGAACGACTTCCTGCCAGGAGGGACCGAGATCTTCTATGGTTCCAGTGCAACGCAGAGCACGTCGACCATTCCCGCAGCTACGCAATCGGCCTGGAACGAATTCATGGCAACTGCAACGGCTACTCACGCGCCTATTTCCGCGAAGAACGGCGCGGGGAGACATGCGGCGGGAGGTGTCTTGACGGTTGCTGTTGTGCTTTTGGTCGCCTTGTCGTGCATGGCGTAGCGTGGTCTACGAGAAACGGACCTGAACGGACGATAGAGGTGTCCGCGCTGCAGTGTTTCGCAGATGGTCGTAGCGTATCGAAACGGTAGAGCTGCGTGGGTGGGATCATGGACAGTTTGGACGATCGACCGCAGCTGCAGTATGTACGCCAGGCTTGAGAATATGTTATCTGGCGCAGGAGGACGCAGCGTAGACGCCCGCACTATTTGTGAAGACATCCTCTTGTAGCGTGAGCTAGACCATTGGTCAGTATGATATGCACGAAGCTTGGCGTCGAGAGCACTTACAGGATACCAGGAGTGATGATCGTGTCGGTAGCGCCAGGGAAGGACGCCAGCAAGGTAGTACTACGCGTCATCTCCGAACGAAAGCAGCTTCTTGTCTTGTTTCTTAGCTTTCTTCTTGCTACCCTTCACGGACGGTTGAGGTTTGTCCGCGTCGTCTCGACCGTCACCGACGGCCTTCCGCTTGGAGCTCTTGCCCTTCGCGGTAGCTCCAGACGAGAACGAGAGACCTTGAGGTGCAGTGGAGGCTTTCGGTGCTGAATCCCCGCTACCCTTTGCCTTGTCATCGCCTGCCTTGTTGCCTTCCGCTGAAGCCTCTGGTAGAGGGGGAAGGCCCTTGGCTAGGAACATAGGTCTCAATTCCACGCAAGGCCTGAAGGCACGACGAGAAGCGTACCCTTCCTTTTCTCGTTTTCTGCCTCAATCTCTGTAAGATGCTTCCCCTCCTTCAACACGACTACCTGGGGCTTCTCATCGTCATCGTCCTCGCCTGCACTCCCTGGCTCATCATCGGGGCGTTCTGGGATTGCTGGACGACGGGGAATGGGAGGTCGCCCAGAGCCGTCGTACTCATACTCGTCGTCTTCGTCATCTACTCGTACACCTGAAGTCTGCTGCTGTATTCTCTGGAGGAATGCGGGAACTTTGGCCTGATAGGTGAGTTTTGAGGAGAGCTGGTGACGAGTGGGTTCTCTCGACATGTCGGACCAGATATAGACCACGAAGAAAAGCTATCCAAGACGAGTGCTCGGGCCAAAGATAATGCCTAGAAAAGGACGGAATGCGTGGTGGTGGTAGTAGAGCAAGCGTTCTGCCTCGCTAGCGCCCACAACACGCTTGACCTCATACCATATTCGCGCTCCGTACCTCTGCTCGCATCTTTGAAGGCTCGCTGCGACTAGAGCGTTAGTTACTTGTCCGATCCGCTGCTATTCTGGTGTGAAGATGCTGCGAGTCACGGGTGTACGCCTTGCCGAGTCTGTGTCCAAACACCCTCTGAATCTACGTGAAGCCAGTGCGGCTCTGCTGCCACCACTACCGTATGTACTGTATTATCATTTTGACTGCGCACAGGCCGCTCATACGGGGTGATAATGGGTAGACTATACCGTCGAATCTTACGGGCACATAGGAACCTTCCGCATGAGATGCGTTCGCTGGGTGATGACTACGTGAAGGCCGGTAAGTCTGCAAAAGCGCATGCCGGAGACTCATTCGCTAGGACTGACATTCAGCAAGAGTTCCGTAGACACCAGGAAGTGACAAACAAGGTCCACATCATTGGTTTCCTCTCCCAATGGAAGATGTATCTGGACCAATTACCTGCTGGGCCGGAGGCACAAAGCTTCAGAGGCAAGCCACTAGATCCAACCATGCTGGAAAAGGTGCGTTCCCTACGCGTGAAATGCCGAAGTGCTGGCTAAGTCATCTACTGCAGATGTCAGCAGAACAACTCGGCCAGCTGTATGAAGTCATGCACGTCGCTAAGGACGTTTGGAGACCCGTCTCGCCGGAGCAAGACGGAAGAGAGCCCACGTCAAATGAGGGTGGCAGCTCATGACATCAACAGCCTCTCAAGCATGTAGTTACTGGATAGGTGGGCCGGCAAGCAGCGATAACCTGTTGTCGTTACTGACGTGTTTGCGCAGGACCTGTATAGTTTGTACGTTAAGCACTACTGGACGTAATTCCCTTACTGGCACGCAATGCGCGCTCTACGCGGCTTTGGGCGGTCAGCCTGGATATTTGCCTCCTCTTTGTTCTGCGCCAGAAGGTGTCCGAGAGGAGGTTCCGTGAAGGCGCCGCGTCACGACGAATCGGGTCCTCTTGCCAGTTCACACAAGGCGTCCTGCAATACGGTACTGCCCGGGCATCTCTGTCAGCCTGCTTCTGCATGCAACAGGATCCACGATCTCCCGGCCAAGGCTCTTGCTCATTCGTCCATCCCGCCGCGCTCATTCCTTCCCGTCCCGAATCTCCCGTGGGTCGCCATCACGTGGGCGCCTCTTTCCCTCGTCGATAAGCGCCCTTAGACGTCCAGGGGGCCGAGCGCAGGGGTATATAAGGCCTAGCTTACCGGTGAGACAGTCTCTCACACCCCCAGGGTCCATCTCAGCCCTTCGTCGCTCAAGTTAACATGTCCAAGGCCATCGTACGTGCTCATGAAGCGGAGGGAACGGGCACTGGCTAATCAGTTCACTTTGCTTTTTAAGATCAACTCGACCAGCGAGCCTTTCGCTGATCTCCCCCAGATCTGCGCGCGGCTTCTTGAGGCCAAGGCTCAGAAGGGTTAGTGCAGCTAATACAGCCTGATGTTCTCAGAGTGGATGCCCTGAACTTGGTTGGCAGGTCTCTCGTTCGAGGCTATCGGGAAGGCTATTGGACATGACGAGGTTTGGGTCGCAGCACTGTTCTACGGTCAGGTATGCAGTGACCCCCATTTTATCAACATGTCATGGTAGAGCACTGACTCGCGAGCCAGGCGAAAGCCAGTCAGGAGGAGCTCGCAAAGCTGGGAGAGCTACTGGACATCCCCACTTCTAGTCTGAGTGCAGAAATCGGCGAACATTGGTTCCCGCGTCGTGGACTCGGCCCAGTTCCTCCTCAAGATCCTCTGATCTACCGTCTCTTCGAGGTCAGACTATACGATCTGCGACCCTTCGCGAAAACGTGTTAACCCTCCACCTAGGGCGTCTTGGTTTACGGCACGCCTATCAAGGCTCTCATCCACGAGAAATTCGGGGATGGTATCATGTCCATGATCGACTGCAAGGTCGGTGTCGACCGCAAAGCGGACCCGAAGGGCGACCGCGTCGTTCTTACGTTCGAGTAAGCATCTCCGGCTAGTCATTGCGATCACTGCTAACACTCGAGTACTCACAGTGGGAAGTTCTTGCCATACCTCAAGTGGTGAAGGGGCTCAAGGAAACACCTGCGTGTAATTGTAACACGACTGCATTCCACCTGTTGTACAATCATATGACCATTACCACGGTCTCTACATCTACATACTTTCTGAAGTCGCATACGTGCTCGGAAGCTTCACGCCACTTCTACCGCGAAGCCCATCGCGCGCTTTCCAATAGGGCTCTCCATGTCGTCCACCTTTCCGAGGCCTTCACAATGGGCCTCGCCTTTAGTCACAGGGAAGTCCGGAGGCGCGAGACCCTTGAGGAAGCTCTCCTTCTGCTTCTCCACGTAGGCGGCGTTCGCGGGGGTGTATGGCACCGCCGGAATGTACATCACGGTTGAGTCCTCCTTCCCGGTGTGCGATTTCTCCACAGCGTGTACGACATCCTGACGGTGACGTTAGCCTCCCTGCACCACATCGAACATCTACGTGGAATCAACATACGCAGTGCCAGAATACCATGTCGCCCGGGAAAACCTTTGGGACGGAAACCATCGTCTCGTCTAGCCTCAGGTGAGGGTGGCTCTTGGTGTTCGGACGTGGCCCCGTGAAGGCTTGGCCCAGGGAGTAAATTCCGGGGAAGTCGGGGTTGGAGATATCTATATGAGGGGGGCAGTTAGCAATTAATGTCTATGCAATATAGCGCGTTGTGCAGCATACCAAACTGCCAATCTTCCGGGTCGAACGACTCAACGCTCTTCCCCTCCTTAGGCGTGAAGAACGGCCTGAGAACGATGTATGCGTTCGAGAGCAGCACGTTCGGGAACACCTGCAGCGTGCCTTCGTTCGGTGCGGTCTCGCTCAACGCGAGCCAGCCCTGGTACGTCCGGAACACTGTGGACTGGTTTGGACGCTTGTACAGCGAGCTCCGAGCGTTGATGCGGTTCCGCAGGTCGTATGGGTCGTGTGCACGCCAGTCCCCGCTCAGGATCTCCGCGAAGCACCCGCGGAAGACTTGGTCCTCCCACCGCTCGATGCTGCCACCTGCATACCATTTCCATGGTCAGCGCGTCGGGCTCCTGTGCAAAGGCTGAAGCATTACCATCAATATGAGGAGGGTGTGCGTCCCATTGCACGCCTGGGTGCCGAATGCGGAAGCGGTCCGCGTAGCTGAGCGGAGTCGTCAAGTCCACCTCCTCGAATTTCTCGCCGGACCTAACATGGTACATCTGGTTCAACCACTTCGTCGTCTCAAGCACGTTAGGATGCGCCCGAGCGCGGATTTGTGATTTGGTCCAGCTGTCAAGGATTCGTTTAATTCCGGCGCGAACACAGAATCCGACGAGTCTCGCTCACTATAGCTGGAAGAATTGCTTGTCGTTCTCGGGAAAGCCTGGTGTCAGTCACCGTAAGTCTCACAGTACAGAGCAGCGGAGACCCGGAGATGAAGAACCTTCGATATCCGGATTCTTCGTAACATATTCGCGCAACCACTCCTGCCACTCCCTTGCTTCTGCGTCGTCTACAACATCCCGGATAACGACGCATCCTTTCTCTTTGATTGCCTTGACGCGCTCAGGAGTCAAGCTCCCCAACTCTGAGAAGTTCACTTCGGGTACATTCTGCAGTGTCGTCAGTCAGATTTCTAGCAAGCGTGCATAAGCAAAGCGAAATCCTACCTGCGGTCCTAGGCTTGCGATCTCCTTCGTGGTCTTGTCCAGCTCTTGCAATATTTCGCCCCATGCCTTCGTCACACGTGCCTCGAAGTCGGGGTACGACGCCGCGATCTCTTTCTTGAGCTCGACAAAGCGAGGTGGGCATGGGCCAAGCTCCGTAGACATCTTCGTGTTCGTGTTGACCTATAGTGAGCACGCCAGGTAATAAAGAGCACAGAGCGCGCGGGCTATGAAGCTGCGAGCACGTCCGCTTATAAACCACCCCTGCTCTGCGAAGCGCGCGGGCTTATTTATCTTCACGCTGCAAGGCCGAAAGGCTTACCGGACGCCTCCTCTCACGCGCGGTGCGCTAAGCAGAGTCACAGGGCTTCCCCCGCGGCGTCCTGTCTAGCCTGAGGATCACGAGGACTCACGTACGAAACCCGATCGTTGATCATGGCCGGTTGGACTTGGAAATACACTGGAGACGCACATCTCTCTGGCTTCTCCGCCGTCGTGCGTTGCGCCGATGGGGTGGGAGATGCTACAAACAGGCTTTCAAGGATAGCGATATGCACGTCTTGCCACTCAGGTTGTAGCAGGGATGTGAACTGCCCTGGGAAGGAGCGACTTATAACCTCCGGCAGAACCTCGGCAAAACTCTATTGACAGTGCGCGCACCATGAGCGTGGGTGGGAGCAGACAGAATGAGCGCATACACTCACCTCACTGACGGCCTCGCCAGATAGAGCCGTTTGGGGTGGCTTCTGCACTAAGCTACGATAAGCACGAGGCAGATACGCACTCACGGAAGCCATATGTCTGCTCCAGAGCGGGGAGCTCGAACGATTTCTTCACACTGCGGGCAAACGCCAGCTAGAGAATCGTCGGTTACGGTGAACGTTAGTGTCATATGAGCATTCCAAGAGCACAAGAAGACATGAAACGATTAGTAGAGTATGGCGGATACTCCAGAAAGCATTCCAAGGACTAGGGATGTAAGATAGAGCAGGCAGCGGGACGATAAGCAGGAGGATAGATCGGGTCCCCACAGGGACATGGGGACTTCCAGGTCTGTTATGCTGTTATTCTTGGTACTCTCCCTCCTCGACGTTCTCCTCGTACTCCACGGCTTCCGCGTTCTCTTCTTCCTCGTATTCAACTTCTTCATCCGCTGTCGCTTCCTGGTACTGTCGCAAGACGTAAACAAACTGTAAGGCACCTGACATCCGCGTCGATATCTCACCTGCTGATACTCAGCACTGTCCAAGGGGTCAGCACATCCGTATTCGTTCTGTCAATGGAGGGTATCACTCACATAAGATCCTGCGTGTTGCTCTCCGCCTCCGAGAACTCCATCGAGTCCATGCCCTCGCCCGTGTACCAGTGCAAGAATGCGCGCCGCTTGTACATCGCCGCGAACTGTGTCAGCGTGCGCCTGAACAGCTCCTGCACCGCCGTCGTGTTCGCGAGGCACGTCGCTGCCTGTGTATGGCCCACCGGCGGAACCGAGCAGAGGGAGACCGAGACGTTGTCGGGGATCCACTCGACGAACTGCGCAGAATTCTTCCGCTGGAGCTCGAGCACGGCGTGCTCGGCCTCCTGGGAGGCGACCTTGCCACGGAAGATGGTCGCGGCAGTGAGGTAGCGGCTGAGTGCGTGATCAGCCGAGCCATGTAGAGGGGCCAAGAGACGTGGTGACCTACCCAAAGCGAGGGTCGCAGGCGACAAGCAAATTCGCTCGATCGAATACGCTGTGCATATTCATCAGCATTGCCAGTGTCTACGGAACAACGACAGCAGACGTACGCGCTGGTGAGATCCTTCGTGTTCCAGCGCACGTACGCCTTCGCCTTCGGATCGTACAGTGGCGCGTAGCTCGGGATGAGGAAGTGAAGCTAGGCCTCGAGTCAGCCACCTCCTCAATATTCACATGTCCGTTTGAGAAACATACACGAGGAAAAGGCACAAGGTTCATGGCCAATTTCCGCAGATCACTGTCGACAATTCAGTCAAATATCGAGGAACGTTAGATAGGGATGCTCACCCGTTGAGCTGCCCGGGGAACCGCAAGCTCGTGCTAACACCGCACATCACTTGCGATACGACGTTATTGAGGTCTCCAAACGAGGGTTGCTTGACCTTCAGCGTTCGCTGCGTAAGTTCATACCTGAAGATCTCGTGGTTCAGCATGTGATGTCCGGAGAACGAAACCATGAAGCGACTCACAGAGCCTCATTGTCAATACACATCGTCATGTCGCTGTTCTCAACCAGCTGGTGCACAGACAGCAGAGCGTTGTAGGGCTCGACGACTGTCTCTGACACCTGGGGAGTGGAGCATACGCACATGCGTCAAACCATTCACTCTCAAGGTCATGATGGAGTGACGAACGTACCTTTGGCGAGGGCAGAATCGAGTACGTCGAGAGCATTCTGTCGGGATATTCCTGCAGTATTCACATCAGGGGGCAGAAAGCGCGTATAGGAGTGCACACAACTTCTCGGAATTTGGAGAGCAGGAGCGATCCAAGACCGGCTCCTGTGCCACCACCCAGCGAGTGTAGCATCTGGAAGCCCTGGAGTGCGTCAGTGGCCTCGGTCTGTTTGCGAACAAGTTCCTGAGAGGCCAATATTGGTTATACGATACTCAGTGGGAACTCAGGAGATGGGCTCACGAGGATGTTGTCCATGAGTTCCGCGCCTGGTTGGCTCTTAGCATACCGCAAGTTGTGGCTCAGAAGTTCGTCATACCTTCAGTGTAGACTACGCAGCGGCACCACTTACATGAGCCAGTTGTTACGAGTATCATGTGAAAGGTCACTTACATCCTTTCGCCCAGTTATTTCCTGCTCCGGTGCTACCTGTTACGAAGGTATCCGGACGGAAGAGGCCTCCTAGAGGTCCAGAACGGATCTACGGTCGACTGTCGCCTCAGCATTGTCTCCCACCAACAGGCATTCCAAGGATGTCTGCTCACGCGATCGCACACGCCCTCTTCCAAGTCGATTTGTACACTCCGGGGTACATATTTGTTGGGCATCCCGGTGAGCTCGACTTCGGTGAAGAACACGCCAACCTGGAGACGCGCGCAGCTTCTCAGCAAGGGAGGTAATGCGCATTCGGAGTGGCGACACATACTCTTGCAAGTTGGAGAGGGTCGTTGCCCTTGTAGTGCTTCAAACGATGCAAGACCGTCAATACAAATGCAACTTCAGCAGGTAGAGGGGCCGTACGCACCCCATCCTCGTCCAATCCATGCTCCGCCAGGAGCATCCTCCAGAAGCTCTCACCAACCTGGTTTCCGGCCTGTCCATGTCATTCGCATAAGCTCAAGAGTCTACAGCTCTCATTCGAGTGTGCATCACCTGTCCAGCCTGTAGAATATGCGTCGCGCATAGATCAACCTTGATTAGCACAGATGGACTTGCGAGTGCAGCTGCAAACCCGTGCTCACCTGAATATTCACAATCTCGCGCGGCATGATGAGCGTCGAGCAAGCCTAGCTATGCTTCAGGGGTATATAGGTGTTTCAGCGATGCTGCAGCAAAGCAGAACGAGAAAGACGGGGTAGAGGGGAAAGTCGGGGGCGGTATTTATTGATTGTGTGACGTCTGGGCACGACTCGCACTAGTCGCTCGGCTATTGCCGACCCATTCGCGAATCCATTCGAAGGAGCGGGCGCTTACCGACATCAACGCCTCGATCGGGCCGTCCGGACCAATCACCGACGGCTTCGTCCTCGACCACCATGTTCTCCTCTCTCTCCGCCTGGCTCGTGCTGCTCGTCGCCGCCCTCGACGTCCGCGCTGTCCCGCTCGCAGGCTATAATGGTGCGGAGGCTAGCGCGGATGCGTCGTCATCGTTTAGTCCCCTCGTGGCGGCTCTGAGTCTCGTGCCTCTGTCCCTCCTGATCGTTCTGAAGTACGCCTACGTGCGCTTCCGCAGAGCCCAATCCATCCATGCGCACCCTCATACCTCCAGCCCTATTCTCGAGAAATCCATGTCCCCGCGTTCGTCTACCTCCGTCTCTAGGGAGCTCGCTATGGAACCGCCTTCTCGGTTCTGGGTCGTCGTGACGCCTTACTTGGTTGGCTTTCTAGGGTCACCGGAGTGGGAGACGAAGATCCGCTCCAGGCTAGACAAGACTCTCAGGCAAGCGAAGGCTGAATCTTTGCGATCTCGCCGTTCTCTGCGCTCTCTTCCGTACTCTCCTGTTCTTGGCGACCTCTCCAGGACGACTGCCAACTCTAGCACAGCTTACTACTCTTCGCTCTCTCACAAGTCTCGCTCTCGCTCAAAGTCTCTCTCTGTCTCCTTCGGCGACACCTCTGGCGACAAACCATCTAGCCTCAGACTGATCCCGCATGCTTACCCTGCAATTACAGACTGCGCTATCATACATCCGTCCTCGCCTCCTTGTCAGCATGGAGTCTTCCTTCCTACTCCGCCACCTCCCGCACACACAGTACAAACTCATGTCAGGGTCTCTTCCCAGGAGTACAGTCCCACCTTGATGCAAATCATGGAGCCTGTTCTCGCTTCTTGGTACGACGACACCAAGACCCAGCAGCCTACCCGCAATGATACCTCCCAATCATCCGCCGATTCCTCTCGCGACAAGTCTGGTTCTTCTGCTGAGTCGTCGCTGCCTTTCCAGACACCTAAGACGTCCCCGCCGACTCCTGCGATGCCCGGCGCGTTCTCCATGCCGCCCATGCCTCCTTTCTCCGTTCTCAGGAAGCAGCTTGGAATGTCCGCGACGTCTTCAATCTTGTCTCTTAGCGCCACCACCTACCCGTCTCCTACATCAGTCTCCATCGCTGTCCTGCATTCCCCATCAGCTCCGAGCATCCGTGTCCCTAAGCCTGTGTATACGCCCAGCCTCCGGCCAGAAAGCTGCGCGGTCCTGCCTGTGGACTGGCAGGCTGATCGTCAATCCCCAAACATTCACGCCCTCTTGCAAAGTCCGACGCACCGCAGTCCTGCGCCCGGTCGCCCTTCTGGCATCCTGGAGGTTGTCGACAAGTCCGAAGAGCGTCCGGCCAAGTCACCCAAGGTCTCGTTCTCACCGGTGCTCGGACCTCCTGCTCCCTCTCCCTTGTCTCAGAGCGCTAGCGCAGGCCCTATCATTCTGAAGTCAGCTCTGAAGAAATCCAGCAGCGGAGTCTGCACGAGCCCCGTCTTGCCCTCCTCTCTGCGGAACTCCGTCAGCTTCAGCATGTTGAGCTTGGAAGTTCCCGCTACCGGAGTAGGAGTTGACTCCGCTGCAGCCTCTGTGCGCTCGAGCGCGAAGAGCTGGGACCTGTCCGACATGATGCGCGATGGCCAGCTTGACGTCGACGCCGTCACGCGCGTGCTCGGACTCGGATTCGGAATGGGCCTTGGGCTCGGTTCGCGTAGCAGCGTCGGCTCCATCGGATCCGCCGTCAGCCTCAACCTTGCGCCTCTAGCGGACAACACTACCGCCTCCGCCGCGCTGCAAGAACTCTCGGACGGCGACGCGGAGTACGACGTCGAGCAGTACGCCGCGGGGTGGGGTTCGCCGCACGTCTCGGGCACGGGCTCCGAGAGCATGCAGTTGCGCTGGCACGTCCCGGGGATGCAGCTCTGCGCGATCCCGGAGGAGTCCCGGAGCGAGGTGTGTTCCGTCGCGGGGGGCGTGCATGTGCCGGCGCAGGGAGGTGAAGGGGAGGGGGACGGGGTGGTGTCGATGGAGTTGGACAGTGGGTATGTGCATGTGGACGGGCATGGGCACACAGAGGGAGAGGTGGTGGTGAAGAGGGCGAGCGTGGTGCAGCGGGAGAGCTGGAAGGAGGGCGAGTCTGTTGTTACGCTCAGTGTTGGGATCGCGTGGTAGCTGGCTGCTACATAGCTCCTTGAAGAGTACGGGATTGGAGGATTCTGTGATCAATTGTACATGTCCTGAGTCCGATGTGATGTATTTACCAGCGACACCTTTGCGATACCTTCCCAAACACCTTTTCTGTACACATGCCAGGAAGAATGTGAAGGCTTGACTTCACTGTCAGATCCAGTGTGGGTGCATGTGCTGATCATGCGATGCAATGCAAAGGGCGCCAGATGCCCATCATAGCAAATCCTTCATGGGCTCAACCCACACCGGCCTGCTACTCCTGGTCTCAAGAGCCAAGGATACTGGCAGTAAGACACTTAAGGCTACACTGAGTTCGCAACTAAGCTACGGATACATCGGCTATGTCAGGCGTTTCAAATGAATATACAAGATCGACATCTTTCCTCAGAAGAAGTGCCACAGCGAGCTCCGCTCCTGCAACCGCCTATGTCTCCTCAAGCCAGGGATATTGATTCTCGACAAGATCGTCATCGGCTCCTCAGACCCGGATCCCTGTGTCGACTCCGCCTGAGGCTGGGGAATGGGAGCAGAGGAATCGGAACGCCGGCGGAGGGCGACTTTCCGCCTGAATTGACGTTTGCTACGTAAGAAAACAATCGTCAGCACGGGTCCGCAGGACTCTAGCAGAGGAGACGGGACTTACCACATAGCGTTCGTCGGCGCAGCCGCGAGCACGCCAGGCTTCACTGCAGCCCGCACAGAGTCAGCAGGGAAAGCCGACTTGTTCGAGTTCGGGTCGACGGCGAAGTTCAGGTCGATGGTCGTCGACGCTGCATTCCCTGCACTGGCGGACGCCGAAGCAGCGTCGTTAGAGGATCCGCTTGGGGTCGCTGATGCGGAGACTGTGGAGGAGGCGGACGCGGAGGGGGGCCCGTTGAGGAAGATGGTACTCCGCGCAGCGGCGGAAGTCTCCTGTGACGATGCCTGGGCAGACGATTTGGCGGAGGCCGACGACACGCCTGCAGTGGGAAGAGCGGAAGAGGCAGAAGATATGACCGACCCGGAGCTGGTCGAGGTCACAGCAGAAGCCGACGACGCAGGCGCCCCAGCAGTGATTGTCACGACGAGCGTGCTGACCACAGTCGAGGTCGCCACAGCATGCGACCCAGACGCATGAGGAGTCGAAGAGGCCCCCGAGGCTCCCGCTGCGGAGGAGGCAGATGCGGAGGGGAATGCCATCGAACTGGTCGAAAGCGGGAGCTCCGGTGAGAGGGAGGACGAGGTGGCTGCAGAGAAGGAGGCTGTTTGCGAGAGCGTGGACGCGGAGAACGTCGTAGATGGGGCTGAGGATTGCACTATGGATGAGCCCGAGGCTACTG
The DNA here is from genome assembly GCA_022385765.1 of Trametes cingulata. Taxonomy (NCBI): domain Eukaryota; kingdom Fungi; phylum Basidiomycota; class Agaricomycetes; order Polyporales; family Polyporaceae; genus Trametes; species Trametes cingulata. The sequence continues at coordinate 54,542 of MU278048.1, forward strand.
ATGCGCTCGAACCTCCTCCTGCGGAACTCGACCCCGCTCCTGCACTCGCACTAACTGCCGCACTAGTACTCGCGCCCGCGCCCGCACTAGAGGTCGCAGACGCAGTAACCGAATACGAATACATCCCCGACGCCGACTCACTCGCACCACCCGCCGGCGCCTGCGCAATACCATCCCCCAAGAACGGCGTCGGGACGAACGTCGAGTTCGGGCTCGGCGCGGGGAGTCCGTTCGGGTACGAGTCCACAAAGATGTCGTCCTGCGCGCCGTCCTTGAAGTTGTACAGGTCCGTGTAGAACGGCGGCGAGTACGTGCCCTCGAACATCTGTCCGCCCGTACACGTCAGCACTGCTTCACGGGAAGGGGAGAAGGGGGGAGAGGAAGAGGAAGGGAAGGCAGAGGGGAGGGACGTACGTTGTTGCGCTCCTTCTGGAACCAGTAGAACGGCTGTTTCGCGCCATAGGTGCAGTTCCCGGGCGCGGCGTCGGGCTTGTTGTTCGCGGGGTCTGCTCCGCAGCGCCGGGGCAGCTGGGGCTTCGCGAGCGGGACGTTAGAGGTCGAGCCGGTGACGTTGCACTTGAAGCCGGTCATGTAGTCTGAAAGGTGATATGTCAATACTCAGTTGCTGGCATGTAGGAATGCGTCAGGGAATGCTTACTCTGTTCTCCGCCGCTATCAGGCTGCAGTAGGCTTCGTCGTTAGTGGTTGATCCAGGAGAGGTGGCGGAACTGCTTACCGAGTGGATCCAGAACCATGCGCAGGTGCATCCGCCTTCAGGACACGGCGGCATGCGCGCCGGGACCTGAAAGTTCGTAAAGCGGGTCCAGACACAAGTCTGGTTCACGCTAAACACCGTAAAGTCTTCTGGCTGGACCTGCCGCGCGTCGCTCTTGTACGCAATAGCCAGCGCACAGCCCTTCAAATCGTCGAACCCGGTCGTATGGTACGCCGAGGGGTCGCTGTTCGGGCACGGGCTGTCGCCCTGGCGGATGTCGCCGCCCTCGGAGGAGTTGAACCAGGTGGTCGCGCCCTTGTTGCACGCAATCTCCGTCGTCGCGGGCTTGCCGGCGGGGAGCTCGAAGATGTCGCCGGGGTTGGGCGGGTAGTCGAGGTGGCCGTGGAACCACCATTGGTCGAAGGTGTAGGCCATGAGGGGGGAGACGGGGCGGTTGTCGTAGGGGAAGGTCTTGTCGGTGACGTTGAAGCCGTACATGCTAGGATGCCAGATCGCTGCAGGGAGCGATTAGAGGATGGTCTAGTTGAGATGAAGGTTGGGTACTCACAAGCATGGCTGGAGACGAGGGGAAGAGCCCCTGCGAGCGTAAGTAGCAGTGCAGCAAGCATGATGGTCGTGTATGGTATATTCTATGTCGGATTCGAGCGCGAGTCTATGGGTGAGTGAGAGTCGGACCAGCCAAACGAGTCCAAGAGATTAGCAGCAATCCCAGAGAACCTGTCTCCGAGAACCAAGCCGAAACCCAGAGGAGAGGAGAGTGCGCAGGTGCAAATCGACCGCGAGTCGATGCTGGATCATCGCTGGACGATCCCCGAGATGATATACGGCCGTCGCTTGCGGGGAGAATAAGAGGGCTATAATAAGTGTGGCCATTGTTCTCGTAGCGACGCTGTATACCTGCCATATCCGGACAATAAACCACAGTGAGTCGCCGGATACCGCAGGCACCGCATCACGACGGCACTGCATCGATAGTCGCCGTCGTGGGTATGCAGCCCGAGCTGGACGTTTCGAGCCTCGTCATCGGCGTCGTCCAAGACACTCGCCGACGCGGCAGGGCGCGCTCCTACCTGGGCGCTAATGGTGAGTAAACAGACCCAAGCAACGCGGTCACGTGTCGGCGCTTACCTCCAGCGCGTCTGCGCGTTTCTCTCCCGTTTTCTGGACTTTCGCAGGTTAGCAGAATCTCCCCGGCATTTCAACGTTTCAACCCTGGTGGATGATCATCGATAATTCATCAGGCTTACTGCTCACGAACACGAGACTTTACTTGGACTCTAGAAAGATAGCGTGTTCAGCTTGGACCATTCACGGTGTTGGGAGTGGGATTTGTGCAAGCTCAAGCCTGTCGAGACCACCGAACCCGCCTAAATGCTGTTGAATAAGGCAATATCCGTTGCACCTCGCGTTTTCAAGCCGCGAAGACCCATCCAGGTGGGTCTAGACGTGTGGGCTCATACCAAGACTATCAAACCTCCGCTCAAATCCGAAAACTTGATTGGGATTCTGCCCAAGAGATTCGCAGAAGTGAGGGTCGCATCCATGACAAGCTCGGTCAAGTTCAAAATTCCTCTCCAAATCCGACATCTAGATCTATGTTGTGGCTCGGAAAACATACACACTCCGCCTGAGGTGTGTCTAGATCAATGGCCTGGGTGAACGGACATGTCAATACTCCACTGGTTCACGAACTTAGAGCGTTACCTCAGCAGCCCTCACATCCGCCCTCCAGGTCTATAAGAGAAGAGCCTCTTCGACCACCAAGGACAGCACCTCACACTCATCCATCACTCAGCCAGCTGCGCTAGCTACAGTGATACTCCCTCCTCACAACTTGAAACACACCCACAACACCCAGCATGTCTTCCAACACCGCCACCACCACCACTGCGACCCTAGCTGGCCTCGGGCTCACCTTCGACTCCGCCTCCGTCGCCTCCTCCTTCTCCTCGGGCGAAGAGAGCTTCGACAGCCTCTTCTCCAACGTCTCCCTCGCCTCCGAGTCGTCGCACGGGTCCGCGTCCCCCTCCGATGACAACGTCGACCCTCCTGAGGGGGACGCGGACGCACCCGCCGCCGAGCCCGCCGAACGCCGTGGGCACTGGCACATCACGTACGACTCCGACTGGGACTCGTCCGAGCCCGAGGTCGGCTTCAACTACTTCGAGCCGTACCTCGGGCTCCCCGAGGTTTCGGACTTCATGCCCTGGCCCACCAGGTACGCTCTACCCCTCCCCTCCCCTGCCTCCTCATCATTTCATAACTGACCGACACCTGCATTACAGCACGGACCAGGCGCACACCGCCTCGTCTGAGGCCCAAGCACCAGCGCAGTCCGATCACCAATCCATCCCGGCCACCCCCAACGACCGCGGCTACGAGACGGACACGGACAGCCCGCGTGCCCAGCGCCGCCAGCGGAGGCGCGACGCACACAAGTCGGGCCGCCGCCGCCGTGAGCGCGTGCAGTACCTCGTCGAGCACGTCGAGCCGATCATCGAGGAGCTCCCCTCGCTCGAGGAGATCCTCGCGCGCATCGCTGCGAACGCCTCCCCCGCACCCGAGGAAGAGGAGCAAACTCTTGCTAGCGAGGCGTTGTCGGTCGGCCTCGGTCTAGGCCTCCCTGCCTTCGACGAGGCCGAGCGCGTCGTCTCCGCCAGCGAGCTCGAGCTCGAGGACTCCGACGACGAGTTCTCCGCGAGCGCTCTCGGCGCGGAGATCGAGCAGGACATCACCGACTACGTCTACTACGCGTCCGACGCCGACTCCGACTCCGGGTGCGACTCGGACGACCTGCACCGCCGCTCCGACGACGAGTACGACTCGGACTCGGACTCAGACCACTACTACGGCGAGGGGTACGAAGACGGCGCGGACTCGGTCGACGGGAGCGGCGAGGTGCACTACCTCGTCACGCACGTCCGCCCGATCATCGAGGACCTCCCGACGCTCGAGGAGCTCCAGGCGCGCATGGAGTACGAGGATGAGGACAGCGGCGACGATGAACTTGAAGTGCGGGAGGTTGCGCAGGCGACCATCGGCCTCGGGCTCGGACTTCCCGTCGACGAGTCGCCTCGCATCGCCCAGGAGCAGGAGGATATCCACAACGAGGTCGACCTCGCTCACTCCCCAGTGCCTTTTCACGTCGAGCTCGTCCTACCCACCGCGCCCGTCGCCACCCACCACTACGACGGGTTCGAGACGATCGACCTGACGGACTCTCCCCCCGCCCAACCTCAGGCGCAGCACCCGCACGCCGTGCCCGACTCACCGGACCTCCGCCCGCACCCCCTGGCGGAGTCCCCGTCGCCCATCGTGCTCGCCTCGCCCATGCCCGTCGCGGCGTTTAGACGCTTCGACGACGTGCTGCACCACAACCCGTGGGTCGAGGCGGAGTCGGAGGTCGCGTACGCGGCGCCTCATCCGCTCGCGATGAGTTGGGAGGAGCGGGAGTAGAGAGAGAGGAGGATGGGTTTCGGTGGACGCTTACGGACTCTGGCTTGCTTGAGCGAGTATGCACGGACACTTGTACGATACCTGACTTTGATGGACTCTGACTGGAGCCACGCAAACCTACTGTGGAACGCTTGTATTATATTCTGTAGACGTTATCCGAGCTTGTATTTATGCATAACCTTGACGAGCACAATAGATGAGTGTCTGATCTGCCACCGAGGGATGAGGTCCACTCACGAGCAGCTAGCGATACAATTGGTGGGTGAGTGAACGTTACAGCATGGACTCACTGGTGGCCTGCACCAGGCGAGGATCTCAGAAGGGATGCCACAGGCTAAACGTCCTCTTCTCGCCCGCGGGTCGTCCAAGCCAGCTGGATGTGAGTGAGCGTCGACTCAGATTGTTTCCAGCACGACGCTGGCTGCTATATGTCGCGTTCACCATGAGCATCAACCTCGCTCTCACAAATACAGAGTACCCACCATACTGAACACCTTCCCGGAGGGGTACCGAACGGTACCTGATCTGTCGGCTTGGAAGTCGGAGCTGCGGCACTAGCAGATGAAGTCGTGGTCGTTGTCGAGCCGGCCGTGGCGCTGGCCTGCGGCTGCTGGAGCGTCGGGACAACCGTCGAGTTCGGACTCGGCGGCGGGATCTCTGCGTACGAGTCGACGAAAATGTCGTCCTGCGCGCCGTCCTTGAAGTTGTATAGGTCCGTGTAGAAAGGTGGCGCGTATGTGCCTTCGAACATCTGCGGGGGTTCAGCATCTACGAGCTGTGTCAAGGGTGCGCGGATAACGTACGTTGTTGCGTTCAGCTTGGAACCAGTAGAAAGGTTGCTTGGCACCATATGTGCAGTTCCCGGGGACAGCATCAGGCTTGCCGAAGTCTGGGTCCGCGCCGCAGCGGCGAGGAAGTTGGGGCTTAGCGAGAGGGACAGTCGAGGTCGAACCGGTCACATTGCACTTGAAGCCGGTCATGTAGTCTATCGCACGACGTTCAACAGAGCTGTCTTTGCGAGGTGGACGCGTGCACTCACTTTGTTCGCCTCCGCTGTCAGCCTTGCCACACCCCACCAGTGAGCGATGTGAAGTGAAACAGATCAAGGGGCATACCGAGTGTATCCAAAACCATGCGCAGTGACAGCCACCCTCAGGGCATGGTGGCATCCGTGCAGGAACGGGGAAGTCTGTGAAGCGTGTCCACACGCATGTATGGTTGACGCTGAACACCGTGAAGTCCTCCGGTTGAATCTTGCTAACGTCCGACTCGTAGGCGATAGCCAGAGCACAACCCTTCAGGTCGTCAAAGCCAGTGGTATGGTAAGCTGAGGTAGGGCTGTTCGGACACGGGCTATCTCCCTGGCGGATATCGCCACCCTCAGAAGAGTTGAACCAGGTAGTGGCGCCTTTGTTGCAAGCAATCTCCGCAGTCGCGACTTGGCCAGCAGGCAGCTCAAAGAAGTCTCCAGGATGGGGTGGGTAGTCTAGATGGCCGTGGAACCACCACTTGTCGAAGCTATAGTTCATGAGGGGCGCGACAGGGCGGTTGTCGTAGTCGAAGGTCTTGTCGGTGACGTTGAAGCCGTACATGCTTGGATGCCAGATCGCTTTGAGCACACAGTTCAGCTTGGGTCAGGCTCTTCGGAAAACCGGGACACTTACAAGCATGACCACGAACTCCGACGACACCGCAAGACGCGAGAAAGAGCGAGAGCACAGTGAACGAGAGCATATCTGGGGAGCAGAAATCTGACGAGATCGAGCACCAGGCCCAGAGAGAGTGAGCAATCCGAGCAACTAGGCAGTGAGTCTCCGGAACAGGATGCCTCAAGCAGGGAGAACGTCGCTATAAGCCACGGCTGACTGGTGGGCGCAACGCCAGACGGCAGCCTCACGCGTTCCTGGCTATTGTTCGGCGCACAATGGGCAATAGGCTGTGCGCGTAACAGTGAACACCCGCTCCGGCTCATCATCAAACTATTGAAGTTCGTTTTGTGCCGTTATGAAGATAGAGAGGTGAGAAGGATCATAGCTGCTGAGACTCAGAGCCACGCTGGACGATGGTGGAGAGAACAAACGCGGCGGGGGTGGCGGGATCTAACCAAATGTGGAGAGAGGCGGATCAAACAATCAAGTAGCGCTATCTTGAGCGCCTGCGCGTTGCGCGCACCTTGCCTTCTCGTCCACCATCGCCATCGTACTGGCCCACTGTACGCACTGGTCAACTCGGCTCAAGATATGCGTTCTACCACATGGGATGACTGGATGTGGGTGTTGTTGTGTACAGACTAGTAGATATCTGAATTGCGATGCTCTGCCAGACGCTTTGCTCCGCATATTACAACGCGAGCCATGGTGCTTTGTCCTGCTCACCAAGGCCACTCGCCTTCATTCCAGCCACGGGAGGTCCAATCGTCTCTCCACGCCACAGGAAGCTTGGACCTGACCCTCAAGCATAAATACTGCTGCCAGCCCTCGCATTCCTTGACTCCGTACTCCACTCACCGCCTCGTTGCATTGACCCTCCCGCCCCAGCGACTCTTTCAACGTTTTAACGTCTAGTTCTGACTACAATGCGCATCCGTAACCGTGGTGGCGATCCTGATGGCACATACCAATGGCCCGATAGGCCAGGCCCCTCCTCTGTTGGCTCGGGATCCAGCACGAACGACAACGTTCACGTGGTCCCTGACCCTCCCAAAGGCTTTCCAGACGTGCCACTCAACGTCGACGTAAGCGCGTCGCCGCTATTGCATGATCACAGAGCTGAAGAAAGTGCTACTCCACAGCATCGCTATTGCACGCCCCCGCCACTGGACCCTCGTTACATTGAGGAACCGATCGGCCCAAAGGACGACTTCTCGGAGTACCACTGTGCTTCGTCGGCCACCGACTTTGAAATCGATAGCGGCCCCATTCCGACCATTCCGCCGTTGGGCTCCCTGGAGAACCCGTATGTCATCGAGGATGACGAGAACGCGAGACGGTACCGCCAGACTCTGCCTCCTCCGCCAGGTCTCGAGAATCATGGGCCCAGGCGCAGCTCCTCCACTAATCGCCAGCCCGCCAACGCAGGCTCGTCTTCTTCGAGCTCAAAAACGCCTGTAGCCAGCACCTCCTCTTCGCGTGGACTCGCCAATAACGCTAGAGCAGGTCCCTCGACGCAGGAGCCACCAATCATTGGAAGAAGCGAGAGGTACAGAAAGACGGCCGCAGACGGTTTTACCCCGAAGATGCCGTCTCCTCTGAAGAAGCTCGCTTACAAAGCTCCTTCACCTGTTATTCCGCCGATGCCCGACCGCTGGCAAATCCCTCCCCGAAAGCACTCCACCAGTTCGGTGACGGTACTGTCGGTGAGCTCGTCTGATTCTGAGTACGAGTGCGAGTGACGCCTCGTGCTGCGGCCGGCCTCAAGCACAAGAGCCCATGCTTCCACGCCTATTGAGCAACATTCTTGCATCCTGCTTCCGTGTCACTCCTTCCCCGTTATACTGCCCCGTTTGTCCGACCCCATGCACGCTCTTTCGATGTCTCCTCGCACTTGATCAAACCACGCTCCTTAGACCACCTGTATTCTCGCCGTTCCACTGTATCACAGATTCTCCGAATGTATATTGCATATCCACACGACGCAGGCCTAGCGAACACATCCAGCCAAGCGACAAGAAGTATTAACGCAGAGAGAACGAGCGAAAGTGTACCGTACACATCCAACGAAACACGACAGCTAATGTACAAATACAGCCAGGGTATATTCCCCCCTGCTCTCCTGCATATCCCGAGACGTACTGTAATGGGAACACGATCTATAGTTTTCCGGATGTGATGTGAGGCAGAGAGTGGAGTGATGGATTGCGAGCGGTCTCGGAACGAGCAGCAGGAACGCAAAGCAGGAAAGGACGAGCGGAAATCTCTGAGGCCTCTACATGGCGACAGACAGGTCGGACATGCTAGCATAGTGAGAATGCGAGGACAGTGACGTGGCCGTGCCCTTGCGACGGCCCCGAGTGGAGAACGCCGTAGGCGGACGGGATGGGCTGCTCGGCGACTCGATAGGGCGCAGCCTGATCGGGGTCGACTGGAAGTCATTCAGATAGCCTGTGCCGTACTCGGACGCGGGTACGGCTGTTGACACGTCAGAGAGAGCATCCGCCACTGCAGAGCATGCACGTACGTTGGATGAAGTCCTCTTGGCTCTCGTTCGACAGGACTTCGAGGGTCTTCTGGTTCGTCTCGGGTATCAGCATAGTCGAGAAGATGCCTGTGAGCATGAAGAAAGCGAAGATCTCCAGACTGTGTGACGCCAGTAGATGAGTCTCGGGTCGCTACAGAAGTCAACACGAAGACTCACATATGATCGAGGAACTCGTTCGGACCGCCAACATCCTTGAGCCACTGGAACGCGAGCTGGGCGACGACGGCCCCGAATTTCCCGCTCGCGGCGGAGATACCGTGGGCCGTCGCTCGATAGCGCGTCGGAAACACTTCCCCAGGCACGATGAACGTGGTTGTGTTCGGGCCGAAGTTCTGGAAGAAGTTCGCGAGGCAGTAGAGCACGACGAACATCGCCCTCCCGCCGGAGGACTCGTTCATCTTGTGGTACGCGGCACCTGCAGTTCGCATAAGTCGGGCGCTCGGAGCGGCAACGGGCATGATCAACGTACCCATGATGATGAAGAGCACCGTGAGCACGGCGAAGCCCATGAACTGGATCGGCTTACGCCCCCACCGGTCGATGAACACGAAGGCCGCCCAGTATCCGGGCACGAGGCCCGCCACAGAGAGGACGAGGTTCCCGAGACTGGCGTTGTGCAAGTTCTGGTAGATCTCCGCGGGCGGGGACAGGCCCTTCTTGGGAGACCCGAAGCCGATCGCGCTGAGGATGATCGACGAGTTCAGTCCAAGTCCGTAGAACGCGATCTACAGCGTGTGTCAATGATAGGTCGGGGTAGATTCAAGTCGTTCTACTCACGTCCAGAGCGAACCAGGAATAGGCCGTGCCAATCAGCACCTTCAGATTCTCCCACTTCGCGAAGTAGGACCGGAAGTCATGCGTGGTCGCCTGACGGGCGCTGATCCTCTGATCCACCATGTCCGGGTCGACGGTGTATGTCTCGGATTCTACGAGGATAACGCTCAGGTCACGTCCGGCCTGGCGGATGTTGCGTTCGATGTCAATGGTAAACCGTGGTGTCTCAGGTATGGTGAGCCGGAAGTAGAGGGCGATGGCCCCAGGGATGCAGCCGAGGCCGATGATGAGCCGCCAGATCTGGTCGAGGGATTGGATGACGCCGGAAGGAGTGTCGTTGAGGAAGGAGTGTCTGTATGCGGAGACAATGATGAAGGAGAATAGAGTAGCAGCTGCAACGCAAGGTGCATATGCATCAGACGCTATGTTTCGAGGCCGACGGCGCTGATGAGGACTCACACAGCTGTCCCCATCCCTGATTGGCAAAAACGGCGGCCATGACTCTACCGCGAATGTACACTGAGGAGAACTCGGAGGAGATGACTGCGCTGATGGGATAATCGCCCCCGATTCCAACGCCCATCTACGGAAGCACAGTCAGGCAATGCAAGCGGGGTCTGATTGAAGGGAGACTTACCATGAATCGCCAGAACGTAAGGACTCCAATGACACTGACCGCTATGCTCGGGGCGCATAGGGTCTGCCCGAAGGTAGCCACTATGATGAGTATGAGTTCCATACCATCTACGGGTGTGGTCAGCATCGTCCAAATGTTAGGCGATGGAATGGCAACATACATATGCGCTTCCTACCAAGAACGTCGCCAAGCCATCCGAAGAGCAGTTGTCCGAAGAGGACGCCAGCCGGGGTCGCTATCTTGATGCCCACTTCTTGAGCAGTGGTCAAGGAACGATTCGGGAGGCTCGAGAAGGCGGAATCGTCGCCTGCAGCAGTGTTAGGCTACGCTGAAGAGGCACAGGGAGAATAGCAGAGCGTACCTGCACCATACAAGTATCCCAGCATGACCGAGACAATGTTGATGGCGAAGATGTCATAGCTACGCGTCACGCGAAGAGATTCAGCAACATTGCTCAAAGGGTGGGAGCAGTTGGTAGACTTACGCATCCGTAAAGAAGCCGGCGCCAGATACGAACGCAACCTTCACGTGGAACCACCTGGTCGATGATGGCTCAGCACAGGTGTAGTCGCTGGAACGCAGTGGCAGTAGATACTCACGAGAACTTGGCATTGTCGATCTCCGTTAGCAGAGCAAGTCGAGTTTCGTTCAAGCTATGAGCCGCGGGCACAGCGGAGGGCGTAGCCTTGACCGCATGGTGCACGCTTCTTCTGTCATCGAGAGCCCGAGCCTTGATGTTCTCCGTCGAGATAGTTATGCCGCGCATGTAGGCGTTTGGCGTGTACAAGTGGAGGCGAAGGGCTCACGCCCTCATGGACGTCGGGTATGGCGAGTGATAGTAGCCTGCGGGTCCGAGCAGTCCTGCGCCCCCAGAGGCTCGAGTACTTATACAAATCGGGAATTAGCTCGCGCTCGGCGTAGCCGCGTCCTGGCATAGAGCTCGGTCATGGCCGACCGGAGTACCTGAGGCTCTCACGACGGCTGAAAGGGGGAGATTCTCTCAGACAGCGACGACGGACAGATCGGAACGCCCTAGAACGCACCCAACGTAGAAGACCGTAGGCCTCGAGGGTCTCCGACATATCGCGGTGGATATGGAAGTTCTTCGCGGATGTGACTGTCGTGGGCGGGATCCCGCCGGTCAAGGATCTCTCCGGGGGCTGGGGACGGCGCTCTCGAAGGAAGGAAGATCATCTTCACCACAGTACTCTTGGGCGACTGTTGTGCCTGCTGAGCCAGGCGGACCTGGGATCCTGCCAATGGGAAAGGCTCTGCCGCCCACGTGCGAAACGTACGACTGCAGCCATAATGCCTTGCGCTAAGCGCGTTCTCGTACCCGGACCATAGGGCGCGAAAGCCATTCTCCCTTCCAGAGTGTAAGTAAGGAGCTTGCTTCTTGATTGAATGAAAGGGGGACATACCGTTTGGAATTAGCCACACATGAGCGAAGGGAATGACCATCGAGATGAGGTCAAGATCGCAACCTGAGGGTGCTCCGAGTCTACCACTACATTGTCCAACGCGCTCGAGATACAGGACACCAAGCCCACAAAGGATTTCAAGTTGCCAAGAAGCAGTTCTGGATAGATCTTGTAATCCTCTTCCCTGATCTTTTCGCTCAGGACGGCGGGACGTTGCCACATTCAGGGCACTTCAACAGCCACCATCTACCGCCCAAGGACAGATATCATCACCTATCGACTGGGCGCACGTCAAAGTGTCCCGCCGGGCTTTCAGAGCGCAGCAGAGGTGTTTCCTATGTAACGCGGGCGTTGTAGTTTGCACGAGAAAGGCGCCCCTGCGGCCAATTGCCCAACTCATCTATGGGCGTCTATTGTAATTTGCCTCGTGGCTACTGTACGCGACGGCTGCTTCTAGTCTACAGTGCCGCTCTCCATTGTGCGTTTCTAATGAAGGAGTGATCATTATGATACGTGGCCTACGGCAAGAGTTCGCGTGAGGTACTCGCGCCCATCGTAAGTACTGCAAATCCAGTACGGGCGAAACCAGCACTGGCAAAAGACTCACAAGGTGCGATCCGGCTTAGACCACTTGGAGCCGCAATACTTGGGCCATCGACATCATCCGAGTCTTCTTCCATTGTCCCACCCCAGAAGGCCACTCACTTTGAGCCTCAGGTACCGCGGCTGTCTATACCTTGATGAAGTGTTTTGGGAGAATGCTGCCCTGACGAGTTATCAGATCCCAAGGACTTGAAGGGCAGGGTCAACGCGGCATTCGTGGCTAGAATGCCAGGACGGACGGCGACACGTCCAATAATAGACCACGGGCTCCTGCTCAGACACACTTGCTCATCCAGGCGGTGCTGTGTTGCATAACCTCGAAGGTTTGCCCTAAAGTGATGAGTCCGAGTCATGACACTTGCAACCCTCAGTACGCCAGACTCTATCAGTCGCCGCGGAACTTCCCCTTTAGACCAGTTCATGGTCGAGTTCGTTGTCCCGAAAGTACTACAGTACACGTCGTGATCGGAACTGTGTAAGTGGCGTCATAGGAACTCCGGTTATATCTGTGCGTGGGTGAATGCTCGTTCACAATCATCTCCACCTCATACATTTTCCGGCTTTCTCTGACCGACGATGATCCACTAGCAGAGCATCTAACTATGATTGATGCGCTATGTTCTCTTCTCGGACGTACTTGCGACACGATGTGCGGAACCGTGCTCTCATGACAACCTCAAGATGGCAGGTACTTCGAGCACGGGCAGAACTCTGGCATGTGAATCATACAGGTCCTCGATTTCTTGCATAACAGACAAGCCCTTAGGGGCGACACTTGTTAGACAATTGACTTCTCCGATAGCATTTACTCACCGGGCATAGCTGGTCTCCGAGAAGTAAGAGGGAACCCCACGTACGCTTTGGGAACGGCGCCGTGTGATGGAAAGGTCGGCCGCCGGAGGTCGCTGACAGTAATCCGGATGAGACGCAAGATTTGACAACAAGGATCACATCAGGATCTCACAATATTGACAATACATAAATACAAAGTTCCTTCACCCAGTAGCCGTTCGTCAAGGTCCGCTATCATTAGGATTCGTAGGAAAAGGCAACGAACAGCCTGGTGGCGGATCACCTATGCCTGGACGCCGAGTGACCAACTGTCCCGGTAGTCCTGACCCATGAAGGGCGGCATAGGCGTGATCGCTCCGGCGTTCTGGGGCAGAACCAAGACAGCGGACTGACGGGGCGAGGGATGCGAAGGCAGCATTGGCTGTAGAACCATTGCCTCCGCACCTGCTAGCTGCGTTCCAATCTCTGGATCATCTGCGGGTGAGAGCGGCGGTACTGCACAACTCGTAGTGAGCGACGGAGCGATGACTCTCCCGAGGTACGACAGAAGAAGATGTACGCACATCTTGACAGATGATTGCTCTCGTTGGACAGCGACTCCAGCGACTTCTGCTTCGTTTCGGGAATGAGGAGCGTAGAGAGTATGCCGGTGAACATGAACACCGTGAGCACCGCCCAGCTGACGAACAGTCAGACCTCTGCGAACGAGAAGCAGGAACTGATAGAAAAACTCACAATCCGTACGACAGATGGTCAGGCCTGGAGTTCTGAAACACGAGTTGAGCGAGGACGGCACCGAGCTTCCCGCTGGCCGCCGAGATACCGTGGGCGGTGGAGCGGTACCGCGTAGGGAACGCTTCGCCAGGTACGATGAATGTGGTGACGTTAGGGCCGAAGTTTTGGAAGAAGTTCGCGAGGCAGTACAATGCGACGAAGGCCTGTCCCCCGGACGAGAGTAGGTTCTGGGATTCGATAGCTTGACGGATAATTGTCAAGGCACGATCCTCGAGCAGCTCAGGAGGATCACTTACTGATGATGATGAACAACACAGTGAGGACGCTGAAACCCATGAGCTGTATCGGCTTCCTGCCCCACCAGTCGATGAAGAAGAAGGCGATCCAGTAGCCAGGTACAAGTCCCGCTGCCGACAGGACGAGGTTCCCCGCCGCGATATTGTGGAGCGTGCCGTAGATGAGCTCCGCCGGACACGCGTTAGACGAAACTGGCTGGTCAGGGAACTTGATGTTCTTGAGGATGGTTCCCGAGTTGAGTCCCAGTCCATAGAACGCGACCTGAGGTACGTGAGCTATTGGGGCCGTAAATGGGTACAGAATCGTTCTGCTCACATCGAGTGCAAACCAGGACCACGCGGTGCCAATGAGGACCTTCAGGTTCACCCACTTTCCGAAGTAGGCGAAGAAGTCGCTCCGCGACGCCTTCTTCGCTTCGATCCGTTGCGAGTACGCGTCCGGGTCCACCACCCAGGCGTTCATGTCCGGCATGAACAGGTCGATGTCGCGCACGGCACGATGTATGTTCCGCTCGATATCCATGGTGAATCGAGGGCTCTCGGGGATCGTCAGCCGTGAGTAGAGTGCCAGTGCGCCCGGGACACAGCCAAGGCCGATGATGATCCTCCACATCTGGTCAAGACCGCGAAGCACATCCTCTGGGGACCCGCTCAAGATGGTGTTCTTGTACGCTGTGACAACGGCGAGGGCCACCAGTGATGCACCTAACAAAGACGTTCAGCATGACGAGAGGTACGTTATGAGCTCACTCACACAGTTGTCCCCATCCCTGATTCGCGAAAACGGCCGTCATGACACGACCTCTTATGCGCACAGAAGAGAACTCTGAGGAGATCACCGCGCTGATGGGATAATCACCACCAATCCCGACGCCCATCTACATACGCGGTCAAGTCAGATTGAGGCAGGGGCGACTCAGACACGCACGGTAAAGCGCCAGAGTATCAGGACACCGAGGGTGCTCAGCGATCCTGCCGTGCCCTGGCCCGCAAGCGCTTGTAGAATGGTGGAGAGCATGATGACGATGAGTTCTGTCCCATCTAGACAACGTCGTTACAAGCTCAACTGTTACATCCCGACGAGTCACTCACATGAACGCTTGCGACCGATCTTGTCGCCAAGCCATCCGAAGAGGAGCTGCCCCAAGATGACGCCTGCGGGTGTCGCGATTGTTATACCCAGCGTTTGGCGGCTAGTGAGCTCCACGACGGGAATCGCCCAGAGAGCGCGGTCGTCCGGGCACTGGTCCGGACCACTCATGGCCGCGTGAACGCATGCACCACTCGTGGGATCGGTGGTTAGCTGTTGGAGTATGCTTCCTGGGATGCAGGTAGCGTTCGACAACTCTGTAATGGTGCTCAGAGAGGATTGACCCGCTACGCATGCAAGGCAGTCGTTCGGAACTTCGAAGTAGACATCAGTGCCGGTTGCGCAAAATGGATCCGGTGCGCCCACCTATTCCGTAGAGATATCCCAATATCACAATGATTATACTGATAGCAAATATGTCATAGCTATGGGACCGTCAGCAAGACCTCCTGACTCATCGTTCGTTAAGGTGACCTACGCGTCCGTGAAGAAGCCAACACCCGACACGAAAGCAATCTTCACGTGGAAGAGCCTGGTAGCGTTCCCTTCACATAAGATACGTGATTCTACGAGGTGTGATAAGGGACTCACGAGAACTTCGCTTCGTCTAGTTCTGCCAGCAGGGCCTGACGACCATAGTGCAGCCGCTGTTGCGCTGACACGGAATCATCCAGAGCGTCGGTATCGTGATATGCGGACCCAGCAGCTGAAGCAGCGCCATCCTTCCCGTGAAGCTTGCCTGACATGTGGCAGGAACTCGCGTTCGAAGGGCCTGAGGCCCTTCTTGGTTGGCTAGAGTGAGAGTAAACGAAAGAGTGGGTGGAGAGAGATGGGGGCCAGCGAGTCGCGACGAACAACAAGATTTATCACAACGGGAACGTAGGAACAACGCTGCTAGGCTGCGTGCTGGCGCCACAAGCGCAGGCCGCTTTCCTGGCACGTTGATTGCATCCGTAGGTTGGCTCTCAACGGCAGCCCAGAGCGGCCAGCAGGGACGCTACCATTGCGGGGATGGCACAGGGACTAAACGGCCATGCCGCGTCCACGCCCCTTCACCGCCCGCTGATTCGAGCAGTGAAACAACTGAGGCTATTGTGCTCGCCATGGTCAGCTCGGAGGCCTGAGTTTCGAACTCAATATCGGGCCCTCGGAGCCTCGTAATTGCCGTCGGACGTAGGGCCGCCCACCTACAGACACGTTCGAAGCGCAGTGAGCGGACGGCGGCATCAACATCAGACGCACCCGAGTTTGGCAACCGTGGTCCCGACTGGGATCAGTTGTAGATACGCGATCCCGCAAACCGCTGCGATGCCAGCTCCTTCGACGTGAGTATGTGCACAGTGAGGAACTTTGAAGTGCATCGCTTGAAGACCTCCCGTTCACAGTCGGAACCGTGAGACAGCCTGAGCTGCCATTCTGCCAGTGGGCGCGCAAAGCTGAGATAGCACTCTCCTGACACAAGCGTGTGTAGAAATCCTTCTAATGCATTGCCGAAGGAGAATAGTACACAAGCGAAGCAAAGACATTGGGATGGCTGGATGATATCAATATGGTCTCAAGCAAAGCCGACGTACGACGACGTTTAGAGCAAAGGACATCGAGCCTGATCGAGGCGAGCGGAGCAACGCCGGGCGCCAATGAAGAGCATACCGCGTGGTGGCTGTGCAGATGCGGCGCTACGCAGCCACGCCTCCTTTTGCAAGTTGAGAGCAAACGACTCGGTGGCAGGACGGTGCGGCCCCCTCATGCACCGACTACAGTCTTCCAGAGGATAAGGGAGGTACCATCAATTTAGCTGGGCAGCACAGGTTGCCTGGGTTTGAGCGCCATCGATGATCAAGAACGCCAGCGTGCCATTCTGGTATGCGGGACTCTCTGACCTACCATCTCATCCAGTCGTCCGCTTCAATATACTCCACTGAGCGAATCATGCCGCTCCCGTTCTCCCTGACAGCTCCACTCTGCACTGAAGCCGATCGCTACCACACGCTCAAAGGATTGAGTATAGAAGCGCGGAGGTATTCGCCGTATGGTTCATGTAACTGACCGCATGAGCCCGTAAACCGCAGAGCACCCTTCTATGGAGGCAACAACGTCGCTATATCGAGCGCACGCTCCTCGTGGCGTCCGGAGCTGCACGAGACAGGTATTCGATACGTAGGGTATCCATCCGAGGGGTTTGAACGAAATCCGCACCTTTAGAGCCTGCGACAGTTCCGACTCGTCGAAGACCCGCCTCGCGTCCTCCGCACAACTCGAGAGGGTTAGTAGTTACGTGTACGGAGAGTCCGGCTACCTGATCCTACAGCGGACAGCAGAGCCGCCACTACAGTAACCGATCTCCGCGCCCTCTATATGGCTCCGTTGGCAACATGACTTCCAAAATACTTCGTCACCATAAAGAAGGAATTCGCTTCGCCCGCGAAGCACGGGGATTAGATGCGGCGACCACCTTCCCTCATGAGCGCTGTTCGCTCTTCACTTCAACAAGCACCGCGGGGATAGCACAACGGGCGAGGGACTCTCAGCCTACGTAGCGTAGACGGAGGGCGCGCGTACGACGGGAACATCGCACGCATACATAGGATGTGCATCGTGTATCGCCTTGCGAAGGGAACCGCAGAACATATCAGTATAGAAGTAGATGGAGCTCACCGGATAACAGCGGCGCGCGGCGGCGTAGAAGACAGATAGGAGAGGCGCAGCGCACGTATACATAGCCCCGGATGCCTTCGGGACACACCAAAGCCAAGGGAGGCACACGAAGCCCACAGCGTGTCACAGGGGGCATTCAGTGGGCTCGCGCTGTCGAGCGTTTCACCGTAGGTTTGGCAGCGTGCGACTCCCCGTGTAGACCAGTATAGGATGCAGTACTCACCCGGGGTAGGCGCAGAGCCCAGGCTGTAGCTCAAGGTTCAGCGCGCTGGGTGCATGTGGTACCCAAGGCCCGCCTTGACAGCGAGTGACTAATTCGCCAAGTGGGGATCATGAGTGTGACTTCTGCACAACTCGACATACGGCCGACGACGGCCGACATACAGCGCTCTGCCCTACCCTTCCGCGAGCCGCGGCCGACATCGCAGTGCTGCGAGTAGCGGCAACACATAACACGGTGGCGGGCCCGGTGGCGTCGATGACTGCAGCTACGGCATTGACTAGATCGCGATCAGATAGAATGGGGCGATGTCAATACAAAACGTGCCGAGATCTGAATCGCCGCAGTGCCTGGAAGAAGCTGCGAAGCTACCACATACGCCTGCGAACTCATTGCCCCAACCGCGCGGAGCGGCGCGGTCAAATAGACTGCGTACGGACGCCGCCGGAAATCTGAATATCGCGTAGGATGGAAGAGGACTCGCTGCGGAGTGACGTGTCTAGAGAAGACACCAGATAAACCGGAAGACCAGACCAAGAATTCGGAGAGTTAGTCAGAGAAGTCGAAGAGCAGTCCAGACATCGTGTGTGGTGACGGAGCTCGAGACATTCCGACAAGTATTTGACGAGCCTTCACTCTGACAAGACGCGGTCCGGCAAGCCAAGCAGCGGTTGCCGCAAGAAGACCGAGAGTCCACTGGAATCTCGAAGCATATCCGCATCCGACTTTGGTCTAGTTTCTCTGCAATGCGGTGCGAGACAAACTTCGATACGAATCGCCGAAGGAAAGTAGCAGCAATTCGAACAAGTCTTCAGCAGCGACTTGAGAGTACCCTAGTACACCGCCTGGAGACGGGGGATGATGAGGGCAATCCAGACGGCCTGGGCGGGCAAAAGCGGGTCCTCGGAGACGAACGTTCGCATTGCTGTGTAACATAGTGGTGCTCTGTCGAGGATCGGCAGCACTGAGGCAGAGACATCTCCACATGGACCAGCGACGGGGCGCTGTCAACGTCAGGACTCGACGAGACTTGGACGCATACGGGCCACGGAGCTGATGATGATCCGTATGATGGCAAATAGGCGGGGCAAGAGTCGCCCTGGATCCCGACGATGGAGATGCGCAATTTTGACGAATGTGTGTGGTGTTGGGCGGGCCGCGTCGGGGGACATACGACGCCAAGAGAGGGGATTGGAGGGCGGGGCGGTCGATGGCGCGTAGCCCCCGACTGTCCAGGGCGGAGTGGCACGGTGGGGCCTGGCTTTAGAGGTCGCAAGAGCAATTAAGAGGAGAGGGAGAGTGAAGGAGAGGGCCGCGCGTGAGAACGTGCATGGGGTGCATCAGCTTGCCGTATATGGGCAGTGTACGCGGCGTGTGATTGGCTGGTTAGTACGAACGTGCAAGGGACGGCGCTGTGCGCGGCCACCAAAAACTGTCGCCCAAACGAAAGTTGCGTCCCGCCCAGGCTGGGGCTGCCGTCGTCCTTGATCGTTCTTCGGGACGCTGCCTGCCGGTCATGCCCCCCTGGAACTTAAAAGCAGCCCGTCCCCCGCAAGAGCGCCCTCACCCACCCTTTCCCCACGCGTCCCTCCCGCACCCTCCAAGCCCGCTACCATCTACGCTCCTTCGAGATGGCAAGTGCATACGCGGCCGATAAGACCTCTACCAGCAGCGCAGAGGACCAGCTGCCCAGGCTGGCGAAAGGGAACGTCGACGTCTACGCTCTCGACGAGAAGCGTAGGGCCGCCCTTGCCGAGATCGACTCGGCCAAGTTCTCGTGAGTATCTCCCGCCTCTCGCACTCAGCTCGTGTGTTGAAGAACCTTGCCTGCTAGATGGTTCCACGTGAAAGTCTGCATGGTCGCTGGTGTCGGTTTCTTCACTGATGCGTGAGTTCCAACCGACTCCTAACCCCCACTGCTGGTGTTCATGCTTCTACCGCAGCTACGACATCTTCGCGATCAACATCGCGTCGACCATGCTTGGCTACGTCTACGGCCATAATCAGGCGTTGAGCTCCAACCAGGACCTCGGCGTCAAGGTCGCTACCCCTGTCGGTACTCTCGTCGGTCAGTTGCTCTTTGGCTGGCTCGCGGATCTCGTCGGTCGTAAGCGGATGTGTGAGTATATCTGATTTCATGTGGCTCTCTACCGTTCTAACTCGTATTCAGACGGTGTCGAGCTCATGCTCATCATCGTTGCGACGTTCGGTCAAGCGGTTTCTGGCCAGGGTCACGCAGTCAACATCATCGGTGTCCTCGTCGTCTGGCGCTTCATCATGGGAGTCGGTATTGGTGGCGATTACCCTTTGAGTGCCGTCATTTCGTCCGAGTTCTCGTCTGCGCACCTCCGTGGTCGTCTCATGACGGCCGTGTTCGCTAACCAAGGCTGGGGCCAATTCAGTACGTCCCACTAGTGAGACTCCGTTCGATTCTGTTCTGACATACCATGATTAGCTGCCGCTCTCGTCGGTTTCATCGTCGTCTCCGCCTTCAAGAACTCCCTGATGCACGATGACCCTGCCGTTCTCGCGCACGTCGACTACATGTGGCGTCTCCTCATCGGTCTTGGTTGCGTCCCTGGAGCGATCGCTCTCTACTTCCGTCTGACGATCCCCGAGACGCCCCGTTTCACCATGGACGTCGAGCGCAACGTGAAGCAGGCTGCTCAGGACGTCGACAACTTCCTCACGACCGGCTCCTACTACGTCGACCCCGACGCCGTCGTCCAGCGCGTTCAGGCGCCCAAGGCTTCCCGCCGCGACTTCGCCGCCTACTTCTCGAGGTGGGAGAATCTCAAGCTCCTCATCGGTACCTCGTACTCGTGGTTCGCGCTCGACATCGCCTTCTACGGTCTTGGCCTGAACTCGTCGGTCATCCTCCAGGCGATCGGCTTCGGTTCTCCCGATAAGTCGCTCACGGGCACGGCGAAGGTCTTCCAGAACCTCAAGAACATCACCGTCGGCAACATGATCCTCTCCGTCGCGGGCCTCATCCCCGGCTACTGGGCGACGTTCCTCGTCATCGACCGCTGGGGCCGCAAGCCGATCCAGCTCATGGGCTTCATCATGCTCACGATCCTCTTCGTCATCATGGGCTTCGCGTACGATAAGCTCACCGCCTCGAAATCCGGCACGGACGCCTTCGTGTTCCTCTACTGCCTCACGAACTTCTTCCAGAACTTCGGCCCGAACACGACCACCTTCATCGTCCCCGGTGAGGCGTTCCCGACGCGCTACCGCTCGACCGCGCACGGTATCTCTGCTGCGAGCGGCAAGCTCGGTGCGATTGTCGCCCAGGTCGGGTTCGGCAAGCTCGTGAACATTGGTGGCAAGAACGCGTTCGTGAAGCATCTGTATGTCCTATCCCGTATATCTTGTCTTCAGGATTGTGAGCTGACCGCTATCCACAGTCTGGAGATCTTCGCGTTCTTCATGCTTACGGGTGTCTTCTCAACACTCCTCATCAAGGAGACGAACCAGAAGACGCTCGAGGACCTCTCGAACGAGAAGCAAGAAGGCTTCATCGAGGGTACGGTACCTCTCTACCTTCGCTCTAGTACTCGGCCGCTGATGGAACGCTGCACAGGCGTTGTCCAAGACACACCCGTGGTATAGAGCCCCCGCTCCTACTATCCTCTCCTTCCCTCCTTTCGTCCATCTCTTCCTGCTCTCTCGTACCTCTCATACCTCCCAGACGCACTGACTGGAACCTGTCTACTAAGTACTTATGATCCTCGCGGTGGGCGCGATGTATTGCTCGATGTTGTGTTGGGTTGTAATGATACACTGCTTGCGTCGGTGCTTGGGAAAACTAAAACGGCGGTCGCCCGTCTGCGTGGAATCTGGGTTCCAGGGGCGTCATGGGATTTCGGGTTCATTGTTATAGACTGCTGTATCGAGTATACTTAGACCTAGTGATTGTTTCTTCGCTTCGTTATCGCTCGTCGAGCAGCATGTGCCATTACCGATAAGCGCCCACAACCAAAGGCGGAGTGGTGCAAGTGCTCAGAAAGGCAAGTTCTGTAGATCGAGGGCGGAGCGGGACCGTCACCCCTCTCGAGACTTGCGGAGAGGACCCCGTCGAGCGGGTTAGTCGGAGCCTGTCGATCGTCGGACACTATGATGTAACCGCTCGCTCGTCCGCAGAGTGGTTGAGGATGTTGAACGTGCATCTAGTTCACTGGAACACCTCCACCTCGCTAGGCCTCGCTAGGAGCTCGTACAACAATAGCCACCCCTTACGCTCAGCTCACGGCGAGAACGAAACACATGTGAGTGCGAGCGCGAAGGATGAAGTACAGATTTTGACAAGGGCGCAGTGCCGCGCTACAGTTCCCCGCGTCGCACTAGTCCGACATGCACACCAAGAAAGCAGAGATCGTCCCGCCCTCGTCCTTCTCCGAGCCCTCCGAGCCGTCGCAGCTCCGTCCTGAGGACAAGCCGCAGGACACCCTCCGCGGCGAGCAGGAGGAGAACCCGCAGCTCATCGCCCACAGTAAGGGCAAGCAGTCCGGCGACAGGAAGGGCACGAACGGCTCGCGCAGCGGGCGCGACGAGGATGCGGAGCATGCGGACGAGACGAAGAGGGCGGACGTCGCTGGCGGGTTTGGTGTCGGACGGTCAAAGCTTTGAATAGGGAGGACGGACAGTTCGATGCATGGTAAACCTGGAAACTCGCGACCGTGTATATGGAGGCGTAATGTAGCAATGGATTTGTCCCGCCCAGGACGAGGTATGCAAGCTGTCCTATTCGACCCTCCTTTGTTGAGTGTATTTAGGGTTTCTGCTCCAGCGTATATGCATGTCCCAGGTCGGGGTCCTCTGAGAGGTCCTATGAGACCGGTGAAGGGAGGGTGGCGGCTTAGTCAGTGTGAAGACTATACATTGCTCAAAGCAGCACTCACCTTGGTGCGCGCTGCTTTGCTGAAGATCACGACCTGCAGCATACACCTCCACCAACTTCCCCATCGACTTGCCCCCAGAACCCAGCAACATGTCCAGGGCCGGAGCACCGCAGTATGACTTATCAAAAACCCACGTGAACTTGCCAGAATGACGCGCATATAGCCAGGTTCAAGGCGCAGAGGGCGTCCCTGGAGGGGACAACCCGCGTCCCAAGAGAGACAGGGCTGAGCAACCAGCAGAAAACCCGTCTGTCCCAGCCAATGTACGTGACGCGCGTGCATATATGCGCCTCTCAGATGCCTCATACAATGTTGGCCTCGAAGAACTCGCCCCCTCTCCTTGTGAAACTTGAGCAGTTGCACACGAGCGACATCTTCTTGGGGTTCCTGAAACTCGCACTTGAGTCAGACAGAGAGACGCAGGTGAAGGTGTTGCGAATGCTGGATGTTGTGGTGGATTCAATGGCAGGGCGCTCTCCCGAGGACCCAGATGAGCCGGGAGCTAAACGCGCTCGTCCCGAGGAAGGGCCCGAGGACGCGCTGCTCCATTCGCAAGCTCTCGAAGTCGACAGGCGCATCATCGCGACGCTGAAGCGGGGGTTCCACGTCCCGCTTACTCTCTTCACCATCCCGGCCATAGCCGCCGTGAGCAGGGACCGAACGCTCCTGAAGACCGTGCAACTCTGCGACGTCAACTGCGAAGACGTCATGTGCGTTGACGCGCTGAACTGGCCAGAGGAGGAATCGATGCAGCCCGGGGGATGGCGCGAGGCGTACGGGTACTTCCTTGAAGCCCTCTCCCAGTTTCTACCGAACGTCGAGGTCCGCCGCTTCTGGCGACACTATGAGTACCTCGTCGGAAAAAGCTGCTTCGCGACGGCGTTCGACGTGATCCTAAGGTTCGACATCTCCATCCGCTCGCGCTACTTCCACGACAATGCGATGGTCCCGTTCGAGCCGGGCTCCTTCAAGTACAACCAGCTCTTCGACGACGCGATCGCCCTCGCCCTCGCTGCTCCAGCTCCACAGCCCAAGGAACGCAACGACGCCAGGGAAGTCTTTCACCCCGGGGACTACGTGTTCGAGAATTCGTCGGATGAGGACAGCAGCGCAGAGGAGCAAGGAATGACACCCTCCCCGGGTCGCGAGCCCTCGCCCGCTCCCGCTGGTCCCCTCTGCTTCGTCTGCGCCCGGAGCGGACACCGCGCCGCCGCTTGCACGCGCACGGTGCTCCCCAACGGCCGAGCGACTTACGCGGAGTTCTCGGGCGGACGGCTGCTCAAGGTCGCCAACGGTTTCGAGCTTTGCGTCTCGTGGAACGCAAAAGGCCGGAAGCCGTGCAAGGACAGACGCTGCAGTCGCAACTCGAGCCGTCACGCCTGCTCGTTCTGCGGGTCCAAGCAGCACAACGCCGCCAGCAAGCGTT
The DNA here is from genome assembly GCA_022385765.1 of Trametes cingulata. Taxonomy (NCBI): domain Eukaryota; kingdom Fungi; phylum Basidiomycota; class Agaricomycetes; order Polyporales; family Polyporaceae; genus Trametes; species Trametes cingulata. The sequence goes on from MU278048.1 coordinate 78,484, forward strand.
GCGTGTGAAGGGGAAGAGCCGCCAGCCATGCGCGACAGAAGGCGAAACAAGAGAAAGAGGATGTTGAGCAGTGAAGGAGAGAGACGGGGGTACTCCGAGTCCGTCAAGTGAAGTGTGCGTAGCATGTCCCTGAAATGAAGCATCAGCATCTGTTAGTGAATGGATGGCCTCAAGGCGGATAGGAATCACCGCCCCAGATCCCCCGTAGCCGTTGTGGACAGCACCCACAAGCACGTTCGTCTGTCACTCATGGGTACCAGTGGGTACCAGACCCACAATCGAGGGCTGCCTGACAACGTTCAGATTCATCAAGACACCGCGGACTTCGCTCCCCAGCGATGTCACACTCGCCGCAGTGACGAGAGTGAACCTTACGGATCTCCGACCCCCACATCTTCAGATCGCTCATGAGTCCTGAAACACTGTTTTGAGGCAATGTGCGGCGCAGTGGTGGGAGAACTTCTAGGCACCGACATTGGCGTCCCAGGCGAGTGACAGAGAATGCGTCACGGGCCAGGGACGCCAGCGCGGCAGCGGTATAGGTGACAGCGGCAGTATTGCTTCAGGATGAGAACCGATAGCAAGCCGAGGACGTGCGCACCGGGAGCCATCCATCGTCCAGCTGCGGATGGACAGCGACAAGGTTGTCGACCACTACGGATATGTTCTTCCCATTTGGGGGGCACACTCGGGTGGGAGGTTAACGCAGAAACCGTCCCGCCAGACACACTAAGGAGTTCGCAGTGGCAGCGATCAGGTGCGAAAGCCGTTGGAGACCGACAGGTAGACAGAATAATCATGAGAGCCCCAGGATCCATCGTTAGAACAGCTGAGCTAGTCAACGAGCGTTATGCCTCGGTCGGCTTAGGCTTCTTTTTCTGTGGCGCGCGCGTTAGCGGTAGGTTCCGAGCCTGAGGCTATGTGGAGGCGAGGGCCACGACGGGAGGAGAGACTCACGTATGCTACAGCCTCGAAGTCGTAGTTGATACCCGCCTCCTCAAGCTTCCGCTTCCGCTGCTCCTGGCGCTTCAGCAGCCGGCGCTCCGCTTTCTCCTGCTCTTCCTCTGTGCGGGGCTGCACCGGAGAACGTCAGCAATCTCCTCCACTGATCGTGAGGGTGTGGAGGGCTGGAGACGGACCTTGTTGTGCGCTACTCGCGCGACACGGTCACGCGGGACCGGTCTCCATTTCCTGTTCGCGCCGACCCAGAGCTCGGGGTGCACCTGGTCCTTGGGGATGACCTTGCAGGTGAGGATGTGGCCCATGAGGAGGTAGTTGTCCATCGTCTCCGCGACGATCTTCGCGACGGAGGACGAGTCGAACTCGATGAACGCGTAGTGTTTTGACTTGCCCGTCTGTGCGCACATCAAGCGTCAGGGTCGTACACTTAAGATGCGGAACACGAAGACGTACCTTCTTGTTACGGGAGAGTCGGAGACGGGTGACGGTACCAAACTGCGAAAAGTATGCGCGCATCTGGTCTTCGTAGAAGCCGTGAGGTATCCGCCCGAGGTAGATAACGCCGCGGTCCTCCGTCTGCAACGTCGTGAGGGTTAGGACAGTCCAGCCGAGGATAGAGCTTGAGCAACGTACAGGTTTCCGCTTCGCTTTCTCGAGCTTACGCTTCACTGTCTCATCATCCTTCGCGACCGTAGGCAGCTTCCCAATGTCGATACCTGGGATGTCCTCGGCCATCTCATCGTCGGAGGAATCGTCGTCGTCTGACGAGAAGCCATAGAACTCTTCCTCCGCTTCCTCCTCCGCTGCCGCCTCCTTGCCCGCCTCCTCTTCCTTGCCAGCGGACTCCTCAGGCTCAGGTGTTGGAGCCTTTGCAGGGGCCTTCGTCTTCGCCTTCTTGGCCTCCTTCTTGGACGGAGAAGGCTCGTCTTGTGATATAGAGACAGTCTTGCCCTTCTTCGTACCCTTCAGTGCTGAAGAGGGAGCTTGAACGGTCTCCTTGGCCGCACTCTCGACCGGTGCAGCAGCGGTAGAATCCCTTCGCTTTTTCTTCGACTTCTCCGCTGTTTTCTCCTGCTCCTTGTCCTCCACAACAGCCGCCTTGCGCTTCTTCTTGTCTCCAACCTCCTCCACCTTCTTCCCCTTAGCGGGCGCAGGCTCTGCTGTGCTCTCCTGTTTCTTCTTCTCGCCCTTGGCCTTTACCGTGGCGGCCACGGCCTCGGACTCCTTCGCAGCATCCTTCGTTTTCTTCTCCTTCTTTGCTTTCGACGAGGATGCTTCAGTAGTAACTGGCGCGCTCGTCTCCTCTGCCTGTTTTGCCTTCTTGGTCTTCACAGGTGCATCTGTCTTCATGTCCTGCTGCGACTTTTTCTTGGACAACTTTGCAGGCTTTTCGGTAGCAACAGCCGCTTTTGACATCGTGAGGGGCCAGAGATGAGCAAGGAGAGACAAGGAGGTGAAAAGCGGACCAGACGACAAGCCGAAGGGACAGGCGAGAGAGCGAACGGCGAGCACAAAATTTGGAAGAGGCGCGCGTCCGCGATCGTAGCTAGACGCCCATAACGCAGCCACGTGGTTCGCAGATCGCGCTACGCGTTCGTTCGCGTCCAACGCGCCTCTCGACTTTCTCCGCATCCACCACGTCCTCCCCTCCTTGCTATCTTCCTCGTGCTCGTCGTCTTCGCCAACGTGAAAGCGTACTTGGATACCTGTAAGGTGCTGCTATGGCTGGAACCCCTCCGACAGGTGGCTTCGCCATCCCGCGATTGCCTTCACCGTCCGGCTCGCGCCCTCGCCACTCCATCAACAACTCGTTCTCGTTCGGGCCACAATCTCTCGTTGACTCGCTCGCGGAAGCAAACACGAGTGGCGCGTCTAACACCCGACGATCGTACCTCGACCCGAGCCGTTCGATCTTGCAGACCTCACCTCTGCGTTCCTCACCACGACAACCTCGGCGAAACAAAACGACCGCGAGCAGGCATCCGCTCGCGAACGATACCACGGACGTCTTCCAGGATGATGCGGATGATGAAGGCGAGGAAGAGGGCCATGCGTGGACTATTGTTGACCGTATGCGGCTATGGCGGCATGACGCGCTCATGCAACACCTCTACGACTCCGCCGCCTTCTGGGGAGACAAGATCGTCAGCTGGACGAGTACGTTCGCGTTTCATGCATTCATGTCATGCTGCTTATTATTGCATGTAGATGACCCCAACGACGCGTTCTGGCTAGCACAGACGTACTTCCTCAAGCACGAATACTCCCGTGCTGAACGCCTCCTCACGCGACCCTTCCCCACAAGTCCGCCTCGCACTGGTCCCCTCGCATCCGCGTCCAGACCTGCATTTCAACCTCCGTTTGCCCCAGCGGCTGCGAACGCGAAAGGCAAAGGGCGAGAGATGCCTCCACCTGCCACCGGCGGTCCTTCGGATGAGCTAGCGCCTGGCGTGCAGCGGCTGCCTATGGGCCCCGGCGAGATGATTGACGTCGCCATCCAATTTGAGGATGGGGTGTCGCGATTGGTTGATATGAGTGTTGCATGCCGATACCTTGCAGCGCAGTGCCAGATGCGGCAAGGCAAATGGAGCGACGCGCTGGAGATGCTCGGCGAGTCCAATCCCTTCCGGAACTCTGGGAAGGGTGGGCCCGACGTCCCAAATGTGGACGGTGGAATCAAGGTTAGTCGCACTCACGTCGAATATGTTCTGGTCGCCGATTGTACAACAGATCGAAGCCTCCATGTGCAACTTGCGTGGGCTACTCATGCTCAAGTTGAACCGGGGTGACCAGGCAAAAGCCTGTTTCATAGAAGCACTCGCGCTTGACGTAAAGTGTTATGAAGCATTCGAGCAGCTAGTAGACGGCGAAATGATGACACCCGAAGAAGGTAGAGTCCACCCAACCAGGCATGCCAGGCCTTTGCTGACCGTATGCAGAATGGGAGGTGGTGCAAAACCTTGCGTACCGCGAGCAGACACCTGCTGATGCAGAGTTCGTGCGGCTAATGTACATGTCGCGGCTTCGCAAGTACAAGCATACAGAGGAGCACGCGATCACACGCCGCAGGCTAGTGGATGAGTACGGGTTGGGAGACAACCCAGACGTACTATACAGCTTTGCGGACGCGCTGTATACCCAGCTACGATGGGCGGATTGCTTCGCCGTAACTTCCAGGTACGGTACTTTCGCCTGCTTTGCGGAGGCTGCGCGTATGCTGACAGCACTGCAGGATTCTGAGCCTAGTGAGCATACACAAGGCGACGATCCCTCTGCACGTCGCGTGTATGTACCACATCAAGCACCTCAACTCGAAGCTCTTTCTCTTTGCCCATGATCTGGTGGAGAAAGAGCCTGAGAGCGCGACCAGTTGGTTTGCGGTCGGCATGTGGTACATGTGTGTTGAGAAGTTCCCTGAAGCGAGGACGTACTTCAGGTACCTACAAACGATGACATAGTCTTTGCATGCGTAGTGGCTGACGAGACTCCAGTAAAACGTCCCTGATGGACCCTCGCTTCGCACCGGCATGGATCGCATTCGCGCATGCTTTCTCTATGGAGGGAGAGCACGATCACGCAGTCACCGCGTACTCGACATGCGCCCGACTGTACACTGGGCAAGTTGGCTTCCCATGCCTTTGCGGTTGGACTCCACTGAACGTCGACTCAGCTCCCATCTACCGCTGATGTTCGTCGGCATGGAACACATGATCCTCTCTAACCTGAAGCTGGCGGAAGAAGCCCTCTACGCCGCGCAGTACATGTGCGACTCCGATCCTCTCTTGTTCAACGAGCGCGGCGTGATGTTCTTCATGAACGAGGAGTGCGCTCATTCTGTCACCTTGCCTGAATGAGATACTGACAAGGTTACATCCGCCAGCTATGAATCAGCAGCGCAGATGTTCGCGCAAGCGCTGGACCTCGCAAAGGTCGTGCAGTCGTCCCAGCTAGCGTGGATACCAACCTACATCAACCTGGGCACGGCTCTGCGCAGGATAGGGTACGGCATCCGCACACTTCTGCTGTGGGTTTTCTGTGCTGACATCCGATTGTGCCATTCGTAGCCGCCTGCAGGAGGCGAAAGCGGCATATCAACGCGTCCTCGAGATCGATTACCGCAATGTCCCCGCCCTCTCCTTCATGGGAGTGACACAGCACCTACTCGGCAACGTCGAAGCGGCCATAGTCAAGTACCACGAGGTAAGCACCCGTCCTGCCTACTCTGTCCCAGCCCCGTCTATCGAGACCAGCCACTGACCTTCGTGCAGGCACTGAGCATCGACCCCATCAACGGCTACGTCCTCGAGCTGCTCGAGCTCGCACTAGAAACGAGCGCAGAGATGGGCCCGTTTGGCACAAAGGGCGGGCCCCCGGGCGGAGAGGGAGACTGGGAGCAGAAAATGCGCGAGCATAGAGACAAGGGCAAGCAGGTCGCGCAGAGCAACTCGCCCGAGGACGAGGATAGCATGCAAATGTGATCCCAGACGCGTGTAGCATAGACGGCCTGACGGACTAGACCCGGACTAGACGGGAGTGTGCAGATATACCGGCTCGAACGCAAGTGTCGTACGCTTGTGTCAAGGGTATGCGAAGCCGGAGAGGGTATGAGGATGCTATGCGAGCTCTGCTTTCTTCGTCGTATCGCGATGATAGCGAGGCGTTTCGCCCTCCATCAGCGGCCAGCTGCCCGGGTATCCCCAAGCGTACCCCAAGCTCTTCCCGCCCATGCCCTCGACCGGTCTCCAGAACATCGGCTGCACAGCGGGCTTCGTGCGCGACTTGCCTTTGCGTCTTCTCCGCTTCCTTTGTTCGGATTCAGAGAGAGCGGGGTCCTCTGCGACGACGATCGGGCAGCAGCTCGCCTCGTGGGCATGGGGGGACGGTTCGGCTGGGAGCCCGGGGTCGACCTGGCAAGCGTGCGGTTTGGACGCGGGCTTGGGTCGTTCAAGGAGGACTAGCGGCGGTTCTGGAGAGGGCAACTTCGCAGTGAGGTTCCTGAGTTTCTTGGCGGCGTTTGGTGGGGGCTGGTGGGACGTGAGTAGAGAAATCGAGGCAAAGGAAGTATACGTACAAGGTATGGTTTGCTCGACTCGTTCATCACCCATGCGAAGTCCACCGCGACCTCGCGTGCACGCGTTGCTCTGCGCTGTACTTCTTCCTCTGTGTCTTCTAGTGCAGGACCGATAGCTCTGTGTCCAGGATTTAGTACTGTTGTCGATGCGAGATCATGCCCTGCACCTACATGATCACTGGAGGTGCTTTGGGCGCGAGCACGATGGGCTTGGGCTGGGTATGGCCAGACAGCAGCCGGAACGCTTTCACAACATAAGTCAATCATCGCAGAGGCGAATGCATGGCTTGAGGAGGACATACGGACTACAACCGGTTCCTCCTTCTGCCCTTCGTCCTTCCGCGCGTCCTCCTCACCCTCCTGCACCTTCTCCTCGACCTTTCGCCGCTTCTTCTTCCGGGGAGGCGCGTCTCCATTGGCCTGGCCTCCTGGACGAACGTTCGCGGGCAGCACGTCCTCGATCGACCGCTTCAAGATGTTCTCCAGCCGCGCGAGCATTTGTGCGCGCTCGGGATCCGCTTCGACGGGTTCCAGTTCATCGTCCGAGTCTCGCAGCGCTGCTCTTGACACGACGGTGGTTTGTTCCGGGAGCAGGTAGGGATTTGCATGTTTCGGTACCATCGTGTCGTGTACTAGCTGTCCAGTTTAGACGAGGGCTGGGTACGCGAGATGTAGCAGCGCGAAGCTGTCTGGATCAACGGGAAGCGCCCGTGAGAGGAGTACCGTACGCACGTGCTACCGAGCATCTCTTGGCAAATCCCGAAAGTCGTAGGTTCGAATCCCGCCGGAGCGGCTTGTGCCTAAATGCTTATCTTCATGAAATGGGCGAGGCAAAGGGCTGAGCATGCATGTATGCTCATCTGGACGAGTGAGGAGTCTGTGCATCTATTCAGCACGAAGCGATATGGGAGTGTATGAGCCCGAATATCTTCGGAGAACCGTCACCTGCTCGTATTGTTCTCGTCCGTATCCATATGTACCGCCTCTCACTGGCCCGCCGTGCGGTACAATTTACAGAGCGTGAATAGGTCCCGGGGTCGCGATTGGGTAGCTATTCGATATCCTTCCCAGGTGAGGGAGTGGTCTAGAATGAACGTGCGACGGAGAAGGAACGTCTGTAGACTCTGTATTGTATAGGACGGGTATCGGAGGCAGCCAAACTGAGACCAAACATGACGTTCAAGCGGCTTGGTTCCCGCGCGGCGCCCCCCACGCCCACCCGCCCGCCACTGCAGCATCACCTGCCCGCCTCTCCCACCGCCCGCCATCCGCCCGCCAGCAACCCCGCCGCCGACAACTTAACCTCTCCGTCAACAACCGCTGCAGTGAAGACCAGCCCTCTCGCAGGCCTGTTAGCAACTCCGACCTACCTCTATCATCCTCCTGTACCGCCTCGGCAGACACGTCTTTTGTTCTCTCCCGCTTCCTGACAACTCGATCGTGCCGCAGCTCCTGGCCCGCTTCTCTGCTGCAGCCCCATCTGGCACCTATATAGGCACCTCCAGCACGCATCTCACGACCGCACCACCTACCCTTGGCACCCCCGACAGCCAGACACAATGAAGTACATCGAGATGACAGAGCTCTCTCGCCTGGCCCAGGCGCTCACGCACGAGGGCCCCGAATGCTCCGTGCACACGCGCATAGAGGCGTACAGCTGCAAGAACATCAAGCGCGACAAGAAGCTCTTCCGCTCCCTCGAGAGCGCGTACGCCGACGAGGTCTCGCACTCCCCGCCGCTCCCCTCCGACATGGCGCTCGACCGCGAGTCCGAGATGACGCCCTTCGGGCCTATGCAGGAGAGCCAGTCCCGCAAGACGCTCTACCTCCTCATCGCGACCCTCAACGTCGCCTTCCCCGACCACGAGTTCTCCGACGTCCGGCCCTACCACTTCAACCGCGAGGAGAGCGGCGCGAGCGTCCTGAACGCGCTTAGCACCACCCTCGTGTCGCCGCACCGCTCGGGCCTCCAAGCACCCCGTACGTACTCCTCATACCCACCCTCGTCGTCCGACTTCTTCCCGTCTTCTGTGCCCACCTCGTCCTCCCCGCTTGACTTCTACGTCAAGCCGAGCCCCCGCGCGCCGTCCAAGGCGCAGTCGGGCACGCACCCGACGCTCTACCAGGCGCTCGACAAGGCGATCCACCTCGCGGACTGCGAGGTGTACTCGTACACGCCCGACCTCGAGTTCGACCCGCACGCGAACGACTACGAGGACGACGAGGACGACGTGCCGTCCGTCGGGGACGAGGACGCGTCCGACGACGACGACGGCGTGCAGTTCCAGTTCGACGACTACGACGTCGACGAGGCTCCTCCGCGGCGGCGGAGCACCGGCTCGAGTGACGAGTCCGCCGAGGTCCTCCACGGGCGGCCCCGCCGGCGGCGCGGCGCGCTCCTCTGGAGCTCGCACTGGTTCTTCTTGAACCGGAAGCTGAAGCGGATCCTCTTCATCTCGGTCTGGGCCCGCTCGAAGGGCGTCTCGTCGTGGATAGACGAGGACGTCGCGTACGGGTCGCCCGGGAAGGTCTCGCACGAGCGGTTCCTGGGCTGGGAGGGCGCGGTCGGCGCCGGGGCGAGGGCGATGGGCCTGAGCGCGAGTGCGCACGTCTGAGCGGTCCGGCTATGCAGATGCGCGAGTCGAGGCGTTACCGTATGGTACGTATTCTCGTGACGAGAACATTTCGCCGTGGCTGAACTGCGTGCGCAGCGGATACGTCGGTTCTGCTTATGCGCCAGTCATGTATGCCCCAAATCCTCCCCTGCTTGCTTCTCTCCACGGACGATATCCCTGTCTCCTTCTCTTTCACCTGTGTGTATAGTCTCTTGAGCCTTCCTACGTGTACATCACTTCCCAACGCCTTTAACAACCTACCTTATGTCTCCAGGACTGATGTTGACCGTCTTGAGTTCCTGTAGTCCCCTCCTCCATCGAGTCGTCTTGTTTTCCCCTCCCCCACGGTATGACCAGGATGTTGGTCGTTATGATATTCTAGCTTGCAAACACGAGTGCGTCCAGTACTTGAGCCTGTCCGGATAAGCACAGCAGCAAGAGTAGGAAGAGAAGAGGCGACAAGCAGAGTTTCAACAGGCGCGACACTTGACTCGGTTGGTGTAATGCGTGATGAGTCGACAGAGGATGCACAGCACCCCCGGGTGTATGACTGCGAGCAATCCGATATCAGACCCAGTCTCGGGTGAAGCCCAGGAGATAGTCCAGCGGGAGGAGTTCCGAGAGGAGTCCAGGAGAGGGCGGACAGACTAGAAGTGTGAACGGAAGAGCGAGCAAGTCTGGGGCATCTCGCGCCGTCGCGTCCAGATACCCGCGAAGAGTCACAGAAGGAACAGCCAGTCGGAGAATTGACTCATCAAGGCTTCCCGCACCAGATGACCTACAGAGCGGACCAAGCGTGAGCGTGAAGATCAAAGAGACTGAGATGGTAGGATCGACCTACCGGCAGAGAACGGCGTGCGTCGGGGGTCGGTCCGGGCGACACGGTCCTGTATCCCTCGGCCCTAGGCTGTAGCAACAGAATATATAGCCGGGGGTAGAATACGACGTGCTAGTACCCACGGAGCCTAGGAGGGCTTCTTGCTCAGTTTGAGAACCCTTGTAATGGCCAGCGGCGAACCCCGGAGGGATCTCACACTCAAGCCGTTGCGAGAAAGGATCCTGCAACAGAAATAGGCCGTATGACGAGCGGCAAGGCCATCAGGCCCAAGCGCAAAGCTGGCCTCCTCAGTGATGTCTGGAGCACGAAGTCTTGTGAGTAATGCGAGCGTCCTCGATGTGACCCTTTCCATGGCTCTAGTGTTCATCGCAGCCTCCCTCGCCATCCAGAGACGAAGGAAATGAGCTGAAAAGGCGTGCACAACGACGAAGAGAGGAGAGATGCAGAAAATGAGTGCATGCGGTGAGCGAAGGGAGCCTGCATCGATATCCGATGAAAAAATACGATGTGAAGTCAATGTGAAGTGGTCCTGTTCCTTCTACCTTCTTCCATATCCGGACACCGGCGTAGCGTTTTGCCTTACGTTATCTGTTTGGCAAGAGCTTCTGGACCAAACAACGCCTACCAACTATGAGCGTCTACCTGCCTGCACCGTGACGCCATCGTCGCCCCGCACCCTCAAGAGACGCGTCCGCAGCTCATCCCTGGCCACTCTTCCAGCTCTGTCTCAACCTCGCCGGAAGATATGAGCTCGCCAACCGCGACCGTCTACATCCATGCGACGCCGTCCGGGTCCCTCCCGGTCGCGTCCGCGGCGGCCACCCCACCACCAATCGTCGAAATCGCGCGTGTAGCAGGTCACGGCATCGCTCTATCGTTCTCGTATCTCTCGCGCGGCTCAACAACCGCCATTCGCTACCTCCTGTCGCCAGTCTCGTTGCTCTACAATCCTCTGCTATACTTGCTCGCGCCCGTGATCGTTCTCGCGCAAGTGCTACTCGACCTCCTCGTCTTCACGCCATACTCCGTCATTATCACCGTCGCGCGCAACGTATACCCCATCTATGTCTTTGTCGGCGCGGCGTGTATATGCGCTGCATTTTTTGGCTTCCTTGCGCGGATGGTGGCGACCAGCTTGACCTACGCGATATTCGCGCCCCGACCTCCTACTTCGACGCAGCCGCCCGAAGCAGTGTCCGAGAAAGCTGCTATGCGCTCTGCTGCTCCGAAGACGCGCTTGCGGAAGCGTGTATCGATCAAGGAGGAGCGTTAGGGCCAAGGCACTCCGTGATCCGCTCGCAGTCGGGGCGAGCGTGGTCTACGCTACTATGTGAGTACTAGCTGGCCTGTTGTTTGCTTCTGTCGATTTCTGACACCGCAGATTGCCTTTCAGATTAGTTACGGTTGACTACGGACCGTTAGGCCTCCTGCGGACGGTCGAGGACATTGGGCTCGTACTTGGCTCACGATCCTGCGAAGACTTCGAGCGCATGGGGATGGAGATTGGTCTATTCGAGGCTAAACGCACTACGACCCTTGGAGCGTATACCCTGCCCTCATTCAGCGACCGCTTTGCTGGGGAACTCGCTATATGCGCTTCCTGACATGTACGATCAGTCGGAATACAAGGCCTGCTTAGCTGAGAGAAGACGTACTCGCGATGAACCGCTCTTGCTGCTCGTTCGAGAGTTCTTCCAGCGTCATCCGCTTTCCTTCCTTGAGCACCAGGGTCGCAATGGCTCCCGTCAACATGAAGAACGCGAAAATCTCCAGCCTACAACTCTTGGTCAGCTCTAATCCCCGCGAGACCTAGACACAGAGGCACGTACAAATGCGGCACAAACGCGTTCTCGCCCCCGATGTTCACGAGCTTCCCGAACCCAACCTGCGACACGACCGCGCCCACCTTCCCGCTGGCCGCGGCGATGCCGAACGCCGTCGAGCGGTAGCGGGTCGGGAACGACTCGCCCGGGAACACCGACACGGTCGAGTTGGGGCCAAAGTTCGAGAAGAAGTTCGTCAGGCAGTAGAGGAAGACGAACACCTTGCGCCCCGCGGAGGTCGCCGTAAGCTCTCTGTACGCAAAGCCTGCCCCGTCGTGTCAATGTCGTCAGAACATCTGAGCCTAAGGGGACAGAAGGGGAGGTGATAGGACGTACCCATGATGATGTAGAGGACGGTGAGCATGATGAAGCCCATCAGCTGGATGGGTTTCCGTCCCCAAAAATCGATGAAGAGGAACGTCGTCCATGCGCCGGGGATCAATCCCGCTACGGCGAGGATCATGTTCCCGACGGAGATGTTCTTCAGGGTCTCGTACACTGCTGCTGTGCCCGTCACATTCGCGCTGGGCGATCCGAAGCCGATGGCCTGGAGGATGATGGACGTGTTCAAGCCAAGGCCGTAGAACGCGACCTGCCTCCCGTTTAGCGAGTTCCAGGATTGCGCAAGGGGGGCGAGGACCTACGTCGATAGCGAACCACGAATAACACATCCCCACCAACGGCACCAGATTCTCCCTCTTCGAGAAGAACCGCGCAAAATCCCTCCTCGACGCCTTCGGCGCGCGCACCCGCTCGATGATCTCCTCCCCGTCGTCGCCGTACGCGCGCGCCGCCATGATCCTGTCCACATCGCGCGCTGCCTGGCGCACGTTCCGCTCCACATCCATCGTGAAGCGCGGCGTCTCGGGGATCGTGAGGCGGAAGTAGAGCGCGACCGCGCCCGGGACGCAGCCGAGCCCGATGAGCAAGCGCCACATGTAGTCGACGTGCGGTAAGACGTGCGGGTCGTCTGCGAGGAGCGTGTCTCTGTACCCGGCGGTGATGACGAACGCGGTGAGGGCAGCCGCTATCCCGCGAGAACGTCGAAGGCAGCAGTCAGGAATATCAGCTGCAGGGAAAGAAGAGGGTGGACGTACTGAGTTGACCCCAGCCTTGGTTCGCTCCGACCGCTGTCATCATGCGTCCCCTTATCCTCGTCGACGAGAATTCCGCCGGGATGACGGACGAGAGCGGATAGTCGCCACCGATGCCCACGCCCATGATGAAACGCCAGACGACGAGGACGCCGATGATGTTCACCCCATGCGCCTGACCGGCCATTGCCTGCCCGAAGGACGCGACGATCATGAGCATGAGCTCGTAGCCATCTGCCACGGAGGTCAGCCCAGGTCGCCTTCCACTGCAATCCAAACGTGGAAAGGGGGGTACGCACAGATACGCTTGCGCCCGTACACGTCGGCGAGCCAGCCGAAGATGAGCTGCCCGAAGACAGTTCCGACGGGCGTGGCGACCTTGATGCCGAGGTCCTGATTTGCCGACAGCTTTTGACCTGAGTAAGTTCCCTGGTTAGTTATAGTGTTGCATCCTGAAGAATGCTGAAATACTCACCGTGCCCATAGACGTAGCCCAGCATGACGGACGCGATGCTGATGGCGAAAATGTCATACCTGCAACGAAGCGTCAGGCTGTACGCCTGGCCGGCGATCGCAACGCCGGAAGAAACTCGTACGCATCGGTGAGAAACCCCGCGCCTGCCACTAGGGCTACTCTGACATGAAACCATCTGCCAGTGCAATTCCGATCATCAGCCAAGCAATACGGGCGAATAATTGAATCCACGACGCACGAGAATTTCGCGTTGTCAATCTCCGCGAGCGTCGCCCGTCGTTTCTCGTTCAAAGTCTCGTCATCTCCGTCCAACGAGCGGACCTCCTCGCTCGCATTCCTTCCAAGTGGGTCTTTGTCCAACAAGGCCATTTTCTCGTGATGAGCAGAGGGACTCCAGGCGATCCTAGGCAGGTCGCCAAAGGACAGTCCGAAGCCAGCCTCGAAGACTATATGGACAGCATGGCTCGCCCAAGTCGTCCACTCCCCACTGGCACGGGACCTCAAGGGCCACCGTACAGAGCATTCGGAGGTTGGTCCGCGACCGTCCATCCAAGAAAGCTCCGGTGCCTTGCACGTTCGCCCTAAAGCAATATTGCAGTTGGACGAGCGGCAGCCCGCTATGGGCGCACGGGGAGCGCTGTGGCACACGATGTCGCTAGAGAAGGGCCATTTCTGGAGAAGAGCAGCGGAGCGCGTGGGTATGCTCTGGCCAGAGTGCTGTCCGCGGGCAGGTGCGAAGCCGAGAAGAAGTGGGAAGGCTGTCAGAGCGGTACACTGGCGAACCTAGATAGTCGGCGACGAGCCCGAGGTCGCTGTGCCGGAAATAGGCTTGCAGCTGGAAAGCGGACGATACCGCCATGCAACTGCAGCAACGACCAGTATCCAGTAAGTCGCACGGTCTCTGTTCAGGATGTCGTGCTGAAGGAGGATACCCCTGGCAGGGCTCTTGCGTTGTGTCGGGCTATCGCCCAGGCTGCCTTTCAGCACGTCTTCGAGGAACGGCCAATCCTGCGACCTGTGCGAATGGAATAGCTGCAGATGTAGCGCAGTGGGTCTTGGTTTTCAACAGTAGCAGCATACAGTATTGGGCAGCTCAGCCACCGAGTTGTGCCAGTGGATGCGTACTGTCCCCAGGCCCCACAGCGTTGAATCCTCCGGCCTGTACGCCTCATGATGTCAAGACCCGACAGCTGAGATTCGGGGAGCTTGCCATGGCGGGCGGCGCGCGTCCTGGGTGCACAAGTACTCTGGTCAACCAAGCATGGTTCAGGGGCGTAGTACGTTCTCTGGCATCACCACGACAGCTCTGGGCGCTGCTGGCACCTAAGCATACAGAGATGGTCAGTCAGCTCGCCTCCCGACCCTCGTAAAGCCGCCTGACTCACCGAGCCTTGTAGATTGTACGAAAGGCGATATTCCTGTAGAGCCTATCCATGGCTGCCGTACGGTAGGCACGCTTGCCGCCTCCCCACCGTGATCACGCCTCCCACTTCCTGGGATCTGGAGTTGGGTCCTGAGCATCGTCCCTCTTGCGGCGCATACCATGAGGAATTGCCCCTTCTTGTCGCAGAGCTAATAACATGCCATTTGTTTGACGCCCTTACGTTGGTTCAGTGGATATGGCATGACAAGCCGGTATATGTATTTTCGAGCGCGTCGGCCGGGGACTGCCCAAAGATAATAGTTCAAGGAGAATGGTCCGCCTCGGTCTCGTGCCCCTCGCCACAGACGAAGTGGATGAGTTCGGATGCAGTTGTGCATGTTAGTAGGCACGGAGATAGGACCCGTACGTACGTACTCCGTGGATTCGGACGTCATCGCGACGAGGAGGAGAGCGCAAACCCGCGCGAGCTCGCCGACGTTTTGGTGACCGGGAATATCACATGGGCGTGCGCTAACGTCCCCATGATCGGGCGACCTGATGAGCGCGTCCTCTTCTGCTCCCGCGCCCATCCCATCCGCTATATAACCCCTCCCTTCGTCTCCCCACAACTTCCTCTGAATCGCCCGCCGAACGCCTTACACATCGAGAGCCATGTCTGACATCAAGGTTGAGGGATTCAAGGTCAGTGGCGGTTTCGCAGCTCATGGCACATTGAGTCTCACTCTCTTGACTTGGCTGCCTGACGTATACAGTCGTCCGAGATCCTCGCGGCACTCGCGCAGGTCTTCGACAGCTACAGCGAGGAGGAGAAGAAGTCGCAGATCAAGAAGGTGCGTCCGTCATCCCCGCCAACCCAGCTCTGCTCTAATTGCAGCACTACTACAGACGAACGGCATCTTCGAGATGCGCGTGAAGAACGCGGAGGGCAAGGAGGCCGTCTGGACCATCGACCTCAAGTCGACAGGCACCGTCTACAAGGGCGAGCCCAAGCAGAAGGCGAACGTCACCATCACCATGTCCGACGAGACCTTCCAGCAGCTCGCGGAGGGCAAGCTCGACGGTCAGAAGGCGTTCATGACCGGCAAGCTCAAGACCAAGGGCAACATGATGTTCGCGACCAAGCTGGACGGCATCTTGAAGGTGCGTGCGCCGTGCGGCGTGCACTCTGGTGCCCATGAGAGTTTGATGGCTGACTGTGCTGCAGGCCGCGAAGACGAAGGCGAAGCTCTGAGACCCCGTTGTTGTTGTGCTACTCGCTGTTCGCTATCCTATTGTATAATTCACTGTATCCCAGACATACCCATCTATCACACATACGACGGACCCCTCGAAACGTGTCACTTAACAGCCTACAACGCCTTCTCAATCGCAATCAGCTCTGCCAGTTTTGCGGTAGCCGCCGCGCCCGCCGCCTGCAGATCCTGGGGCGTCAGCGGCCCCCTCACGTTCGTGTTCCCGTACCCAAAGTGCTTCGACACCACCGCCTTGATGCCCGAGATGCTCCCCAGCTTCTGCAGCTCCCACTCGCCATGTCCCAGCAGCGCCTGCAGCTTCTCCGCCTCCTGCAGCTTGCCCTCCTTCCAAAGCCTGCGGACCTCGACGTGCACCTTCGGCACGACGTTCGTGAGCGCGGAGATGACGCCTGCGCTGCCCGAGACGAGGCCCTGGAGGTACACGGCGGACGACCCGGGGAAGGTCGCGAACTTGGTGGGCGGGAGCGTGGAGGTGAGTCGGTGCAGCTTGCCGACGTCTGCGCAGGAGAGCTTGGTCCCGACGAGGTTGGGGTGCTGCGCGAGCTCGCCGATGATGTCTGAGTCGACGTTGAGCCCGGCGGTCACGATAGGGAAGTTGTAGATCATTGTCGGGATGGGCGACGCGTCCGCAATCTGAAGCAATGGCTATTCAGCGCACTGCTCTGGCGCATGGACAAAGCGAAGTAGACGTACGTCGCGGTGGAACTTGATGATGCGCTCCTTGTTCATCTGCGGCGGCCACACGCTCGGGGTGAGCACGAGCACATGGCTCGCGCCCGCCTCCTTCGCGTCCACGCAGAGCTTCTTCGTCTCCTTCGTCGACTGCGCGCCGGTGCCCGCGATGACGAGGACGTGCTCGAAGCCGTTCTCGTTCAGCGCGTCGCGTGCGTGGCGGATGAGCAGCTTGCGCTCGTCGTGCGAGAGGTGCTGTGCCTCGCCATTGCTTCCCTGCACAAGGATTCCGGTCACGCCGCCCTGGAGTGCGGACAATGAGGGTCATAGCGGTGTCTGTGCAGAGATGTACTGTACCTTGGCCAGACGGAGGACATGGGCTTCAGTAGCTGCGAGGTCTATCTCCTCGTTCTCGTCATAGAAGACCACTGCAGGGACATAGATGCCAGGGGGAGGAGGCGCGCTGTTGACCGTAGAGCCCATGTCGTGTTTGAGAGCCGCTTAGTTGGAGATGTAGGCACTACAGGTGTTACAGGCAGCTCTCAAGGATACCCAGGAACCAGAAAGAAAGACGACCCGAGCTTATAAGCCTGAGGAGAGCCCAGTGCTATCACGCCCATCTCATCGCGGTTGGGGCGGTCCGACGGTGCAGTCACACAACCAAGGAGCCGGAGTTGCGCCAGAATAGCGCGAGGGGATATAGAAGCCTCCGTTGTGTTCATGAGATGCAACATGTGAGAGAGACACTCAAAGAGCCAATCTGTTAGTGAGTGTCGCGATACGAAGCAAGAGAAACGGGAGCCCGCAGGAAGGAGGTGCATAGAGTCTATCAAGAGCACGGAGAGGGAGAAGCAGAGCGAAGTCTTTGCAACTCCGATGCACGCGACGTTCTTTTTTTTTTTTTTTTTTTT